>JAOPJI010000047.1:4124320-4139982 GCA_027122695.1 Merluccius productus | reverse complement strand
TTGTACCTTCATCTGTGACTGGAGGCCACTGTCTAACATCATCAACCCAACAAGCCATACTGCCTGGCTGTAGCTGTAATCGAGGTGCGTTATCGCGGAGGTTTTACATACCAGTAACAGCTCAGTAATGGCGTCGCCACAAGATGGCAGCCTACACAGAACGCTCCTCAAAGGCCTGTCTGAATTCCCAGGTGTGAACACGCCCTTAGGAGTGAAATAATGCAATATCTGTGGTTTGGATGACAAACACTTGAATATATATAATTATTTGCTTGATAATAACAAATATGATATAGATGAAGATGATTAGCTTTCGGTGCAAGTGTTGTTGCAATGCCACAGAATTCCCAATAACCAGATTAGATTCGTCAAATTAATTCTCCCAAGTCAGTCTGTGTATCACACTTGATTTCACTGGGAAGAGAGGCAATATCCTCAAAAACCCCAGCAAAAGTACTGAATTGTACACATGTATTCAGAATATGTCCCCATTCTGCAGGAGCTCCAGAGGGAGTAGACTTGGATGGATGTTTTGATACCAGGCTCCCAAGGGCCAACCGGTTATCTGTGATGTCTGTGTGCGCGGTGACGGCGGGCTGTCCACTCTCAAACTCTGAACCACTTCCTGTTCCACATTCAGCTGAGATATTATTAGCTGTAGGGGACCTGATTGTCTGGGGAGCATCATTTAACTGTCGGACCTCGTCGGCAGAGAGGGCCTGAGTGGGCCCCGGGCCCACTGAACGCTTGGGCCCCTGTGGGTGACAAGGCAGCAAATGATAGGTATCCACGTACGGTCTCAGCTCGGGGTGTAGTGATGGTGATAACCGTTTGGGCTGCTCAGATTTAGTTGTCCTGATTTGGCTTAAGGGAGATTTCTTGGACTCTAAAAGGTTTTGAATATCTCTACCTCTTTCTCTGGGATCAGCTTTTGTGCAGCACGGGCCGTTGCAATGCTTTTTCCCGTGTCGTTTCAGAGAATCTGTGTCTGAATGAAAAGTGATGCTGTAACTGTCGATTTCGTAGTAGTCCAGTTCACTTCCCTGTGTGACCGTCTGTACACCTGTGGCATCGGCTTCATGGTACAAACCCATACCTGAACCCTGATTGTCGTTCAATATGATGTCCGGAGGTCTGCGTTCCTCCACAGTCTCGCCAGCCCTCACAGATACGACGTCATCTGAGAAAAACGCATAATTCTCTGTCCCTTGTGCTGCTGTCTTCTGAGGGGAGCTTTTATTTAGACACCACCATGTATCCTGTTTGACCCCAAGGTGCCTCAGGGTAAGAACCACAGTTATTATAACAGCCACAGAGAGTAGGGGAAGCAGCACGGCGATAACCCACAGAGGTGCACTCCTCAGTGGGTCAGAGGAACACCTGCCTCCCTGGTCCCTCACTGAGGAACAGACGTCACATGACCTGCTGCTGGAGTTGTGTAGACAGATGCAGGCCCAGGTGCTCTCCAGGCCAGGTCCTCCACAGGCCTGCCACCAACCTTCTTCAGGGCCTTGTGGTGAGAGGGGTTCCTCCCCCAGTATGGAGGAGTTGACTACAGGGCAGGGAGAGGGAAGGCAGGAGGAGGCAGACGGACAAGCGGTCTGGAGCAGGGACGGGCTCGGTCTCACCTCCACCAGGTCACTGTGTCCGCTCCCTGGCAGGGTGTAGCCCGCCACCTTGAAATACTCCACACACCCAGAGAACCCTGTTTGTTGGAAAAGGGGAAAAAATGTTTGCCTATGTAATAGTCTGAAGAGTACTGAGTAGTACAGGATAAATAGAAAAACAGATCAATCCAAACTATCACGCATGACATTACTGAATCATCATTAAATAAATGAATTTAACTTAAAATACAAAGTTGACCTAATTTGACTGAAAATGTATATGCATGCAAATATCTACTAATTTAGGTGTAGGTCAACCTTTGTTTAGACATCCCAGCCTTAAAGCACCTACATTATATACTATTGGTCAATGAAAACCACAACCCACCTGGGACTTGTAGTCTTGAACCTAGCTGGGGAACCGCCCCACCGAGGACTATTCTGTCCACAGTGACTAGGGTGAGATCAATTCCTCTGGTCGTGTTCAGGATTGCATGTTCGTCCAAATAGACCACCGCGTTCTGCCCATCACTCATTACAGAGAGGATGTGCCAGAGTCCGTCTGCTACGGGGGCTTCCACAGCAAACCCCAACAAGGGGTTTTCCAACATGAACTGCAGTTCTCGGTCCTTTAGCTGAAGTCGACAGAGAAAATAAGACCACATACTGTTTTAAACATTTACACCACATTTAAAAGAGATCAACTTAAGTGTAATGGCGTTTTTAACCCTCACCCAGCTATGGGTCGGCAGTCTAAAAATGCCCTAAAGTGAATGCATTTTTGCCTACCGTTAGCATTGTATATCCGTTAATTCCAAGAACAGACATCAGAACTCCATTATTCCGAGTTTTGAACTTAACGTCGATCAGGGTTGAGTATTTGTTTGTTACTTCATCATGGAGCCCGTCATACTTCAGATCTTTCAGGATGATGTCTCTCTTGTACGACTCCTTAAAAACACATTCAATGTAGTCTTTCCCACTGAAGTGTGCCACAAAGTCCTCTGATATTTCTGTTTGGAGAAAAAGAGCGAAGGCATATTATAGATAACACATAGAGCTGAGGGATAGTGTTACTTCGCAGGTTTGACTAGTGGTTTTGATTTACCTGTGGCACAGTCGCTTCCTGTGTAAGGAGGTTTGCACTCGCACACAGAGTGAGACCAACGGTCGTGGCAAAGGCCGCCATTTCGGCATGGACTGCTCCGACATGGAGGAATTGTTTTTCTGGGACACCTTAAATGGATGGAGGGGAAAAAGCATTAGGGTTAGAGTTGTAACTAGGGCCAGGCCTAGGCTAATTATATTCATGGGGATTAAATGAACACCATGTATTCTTCTACAAGAATGGTGAATAGTATAAAATCGAGCTAATATATAGTAATATAATATATAAGTAATAGTATAGTTCCTACTTCTGAAGGATGTTGTGGGCGCTGAGGGCGGTGGCGGGGGTCAGGGCCCTGCCGTTTACATGCATGTTCCGAACACACCCAACAAAGTCATGGGTTTGAACCTGACCGGGATGCACTAAGAGAACTCCAATAGACCTCAGTCCTCCAAACGTCATGTTCCCACTGCCAACATTCAGTATCCTGAAAGAGGGCAAAACCAAAGAGCATACTTGTGTTATTCATGGAATAATACACAACACATCAATTACTTTTGATGGCCCTTGGCTCCTACCTTTCTATACCAAAGCCATCACTTTGAGAAAAGCAAAATCTATCACTGTCAACATCTGTGCATCCATCCACCAGTATGGAGCCCATCTGTTAAAAGGGAGAGTGAGCGCTGTGAATATCAAAGGTAAACTCATTTAGCCCATTACCCATAACAAAACATCAGTCACCCTTAATATGATGTGTTGTTAGGCTATGAACCTGTGTGTGTTTATGAGTGTGTGTGTCAATGTGAGTGTGCATTCAGACCTATGCACGTGTGTGTGCATTTTATGTACATTTGCATGCATACATTTGTGTGTGTGTGTGTGTATGTTTGAACCTCACATTGCCGATCCTCTTGGCAGCGATGCTATGAAAGAGGCCATCTGCTATTCTTTTCCCCGTCTCCAGCCTCACGGCCCCCGCTCCCAGGTCAAAAGAGAAGTGAACCCTCCCGTCCACCAACTCCAGCGCCACAAAGTCCTGGCGAGAGGCCCCGCCAGGGTTGTACAGGAGCAGGGAGTTCTGCTGCACGGTGGCCAGTTCCAGAGAGATTAGGTTACTCCTGGGATCCAGTGGTGGGAACTCCATGAAGGACAGCTCCTCAAAGCCATAGCTGTACTGCTCACAGTGGGCCCCGCTGACGCCTTCACGCCAAGCACAACAAAGACACATTGTGCTTTAAAATAGAAGAGTGTTCCATTGATTTCTTTATTGTGGTGGAATGATATCCACAATTATTCAAGCCATCTAAACAATTTAGCAGTAAGACGAATAGGTTAAATGACCCACATTGTCTTGTTACATTTTACAATGCGGTGTAAAAAAGTTAAAGTTTAGTATTAGAAAAAGCTTGAGTAATGTAGAACAGTAAGTGAATTATGAATAACAGTTATTAAATTGACATATCAGGTGAACATAGCAGTTGAGCAGATTATAAAGAAATAAAATCAGATTTTATTGAGTATTTTAATTTTAAAAAATTGCTAAATGGTTTTATTTTATTAAATTATACAGCAAGATAAAAGTGGCAGTTGTCTTTACATTCTTACCAAAAGGACATTGACAGAGAAATCCCATCAGAGAATTGATACACTTGCCCTGGATACAGGGGCCTGATTCACAGTGGTCCACCAACTGCTCGCAAGCGTCCCCTGTAAACAAAAAAACAAAGCCTTGGCATCATAAGATCAATAACATAACAAAATATTTTTAAAATGCTAAATCAATCAATATGTCTTAACCATATCCATATTTACTACCTTTATATCCAGCATCACAAAGGCAGTGGATGCCATCTTGAGCTTTAACACAGCTTCCGCCATTTTGGCACTTCTCTGTTGGGCATTCATCAAAGTCGGTGGCACAGGAAGGCCCGAAAAACCCGTTCTGGCAGTGGCAATAGAATCCCCCATGGTTGTTCACACAGGTGCCTTTATTTTTACAGGGATTGCTCTCACATTCATCAATGTCTGCCTCACACAGTGTCCCAGTGAAGCCAGCTGAACAGGTGCAGTTGAATATTTCCATCTGTGGCGACACGAATATGACTGTCGAGCTTTCCAGCACTGCAACGTTTGGGCCGATGTGAATGTTTATGCCACACGTGGCGCCATTTTGACACGGGTCGGTGAGACAAGGATCGCTGGTGATGTGCGATATTGTGACGTTGGTTTGAGCCTCTAGCACCTTCTTGTGGCCTGTTGAAATACCACTGGCCACCTCTCGGCTGAGGTACTGACCGTTGTAGCTCTTGACAGCGGCCAACAGCAGGATTTCGGTGTCAAGGACCTTAATTCCAAACACGTGGGTCTTGGATGCTTTTAGGTTAAAAAGACTATCCAGAGCTTTCACAAACCTTAAATAGTTGTGAGTTAAGAACTTGTGTATGGAAGAAGATGACACATAGAAGAGTATACAACTGTCCATGGAAGCATTTGTAAACCCTTTGTAATTCACATAGACACTGTTGTTGACCGGGAAGAGGAACTGGTCAGTTGCTTCGATGGTGATGTTATATGTGGCCTCACCTTGAAAAGGAGCAGACCATAGTTCACACGTGCCGTATGGGATGTCGAACATATTTGAACGCCCGTTTTTTATGCTGCAGTTAAACATATAGGACTGGTCATCACCCTGTGGAGTGACATGACCAATCCTACCTCCTTGGAAAGAACTGCCGTAATACTTCACCTCGATATGGATATTTCTCTGCATGTGAAGGTTGTCATTTTCATCCATAACACTGATGTGAAACACTGTGGTAGAGGTCAGGGGGGGGGTCCCAGCATCCCTTACAGCCACAGGTACATGATATACAGAGTACGCTTCACGATCCATAGACCTTGTGGTGAATAAAACTCCATCGGCTGTTAGAGAAAATGCACTCCCCATCATAGGCTTCACAACCCAAAATGTAAAAGGCCCTTGATTTGGTGGCAAATCCAAATCAGATGCGTTTAACCTGGCCACTATGGTGCCATGAGGCTGATTTTCCTTCACCTGAGCCTGGGTAAACCCCAGTGTTGGGGCATTGTCATTGACATCATCAACAGTCACAAGGACATTAGTGGTCCCAGTGGCCGGAGGAGTGCCTTTATCGGTGGCTGTGACAGAAAGATTATAATGAGCCAACTGTTCCCTATCCAGCGGTGAGTGTACTGAAATAACACCACTGAGGGGATGAATGGCAAAAGCTGTGTTCTTGTTGCCTTGCTCAATGCTAAAGGAGAACTGGCTCCAGTACCAGATTGAGTCCTTATCCATAGCACTTACTCTAACTACAGATGTACCAACGGCAATGTTTTCCCTGACATTGGTCGAGTAGAGAGTGGAAGTGAACTCAGGAGCATTGTTCATTTCTATGATGCTAATCCAGACAGAACCTTCGTCTACATTGGTGCCGCTGATAACACCTTGGTTCTTTGCCAAAACTGTTAGAACTGCAGGGCTGTTTCCGTGCATCCTCAAACTGCCAGTGGTGTATATATCTCCAGAATGTCTGTCAATCTCAAATCCCATGTTTTTGTTTAGGCCAAATAATAAGTAGAAAACCTCACCCTCTGGGCCTTGATCAAAATCAGTTGCTGTAACTTTGCCAACCCTAGTTCCTATAGGATCATGTGTGAATACCGAAAAGTTATATTCTTTTGTTTTGAACGTTGGGATAAACTCGTTGACATCAAGAATTTGGATGACCACATGCGCCACACTGAACAAAGCCTGGCCCCCCATGTTGGACACTTTGACCATTACGTCAAAGATCTGCTCCTGTTCATAATCAAAGATGTCCACAGTGGTGATGGTGCCATTCACTGAGTCAACTGAGAACCTCTCCACATCACCAGATATTAGACTGTAGGTTAGTTGTGCATTTGTTGTTGAGTCAGGGTCTGTGGCCTTTGCAATGAAGACAATCGTTCCAATCCCAGAGTTTTCTGGTACTGAAGCGACATACTCCAATGCTCCAAATGATGGAGGGTTGTCATTCACATCAACAATATTCACAGTAATGTTGGTTATCCCCATCTTCGATGACCAACCTCCATCCACAGCTTCGATTTGAAAACGATACAGGCGTTGTTTCTCAAAGTCCAACTCTCGGATCAGTGATAGCAAAGCAGAATGTTTCCCAAGGGAGAATGGTAGATATTCAAGTTCTTGTCTTATGGAATATGTAACCACACCATTGGCACCAGAATCCTCATCCTCTGCTTGTATTTTTCCGATGACCGAACCAACTGGGAAATCCTCAGGAATGGAAAATACAGCATCTGGTTCTACAAAATTTGGTGAAAAGTGATTCCTTGCAATAATTTCAAATGTGATTTCAACCTGTGAGGACAAAGGAGGGTATCCACTATCTTTGGCAGTAACTGATAATGTCAAAACTTCACTGAGATGTTCCCTCAGACTTCCATTTAGTGTTACTTTTCCATTGTCAGCCTGAATCCAAAACCAATCTGAGGCATTTCCATTCTTTAAACCATACTCAATCTCATTAGGGCTGTGAGTCTTAGAGTCTTTATCTACTGCTGAAAACTGAACCACCTCGGTTCCTATTGGCAGGTCAAAGGGGATGGACATTTTAGAAGGTGAATGCAGAAAGGTGGGTGGATGGTAGTTATACGGCACTAATCTTACCATTACCGTGGTGTTAATGAACAATGATGTAATTCCACAATCATATGCAAAAACGGTTAAATTAAAAACCTCAAAGGTAGAATGGTGTAAAACCATTGGCTGGCTGGTATAGATTTCACCTGAAGTGGCATTCACCCAAAAGTGGTCATCTGGGGGTTCAATATTATACACAATTTCACTGTTTTTCCCTGTGTCTGCATCTGTTGCGATAACTCGAAACACAAACTCCTCTTGAGCTTTTGTTTCTGGTAAGTTTACAGTGGGGAAGGTATGTGAAAACACCGGTTTGTTGTCATTGATGTCTAATAAGACTAAAGTGACATCAGTACTTATGCTCCATGCTGAATCATTTGCATTAACTCTCACTATATAATGGTCTTGTTTCTCTCTGTCAAGTTGTCCCATGACAGTTATGAAGCCATTGGTGTTATCAATGCTGAATGCCATGTCATGACTTTGTTGGATTATTGAATAAGTAATCTCAGCATTATTATCAATGTCATCATCAGCTGAGATGACTTGTAGAACAGTGTGTCCAATAGGAGCATCCTCTGGTACTTCTGCCATAAAAATCTGTGAAAAACGAGGTGCATGGTCATTTCTGTCTAAAACAACAACAATCACAGTTGCTCTTGCTCTGTTAAGAGGGTTATCTTGGTCTGTTGCTTCAACCGTCAAATTGTATTCTGCAATATCCTCACGATCTAAACTCAAGGTGGTGCTCAGTTCACCATTCTCAGAATCAACAATGAAATGGCTGTCAGGGTTTCCCTCTACAATGCTGTACTGCACCATACCGTAACTTCCAGAGTCAGCATCGATGGCAAAAACATCGCACACCCATATTGGCAGTGAATTCTCAAAGATCTCGCACCGGAACTCACTTTGCATGAACTGTGGAAAGTTATCATTAACATCGCTGATGTTTATGTGGATTTCTGCGAAAGACGAGAATGGCGGGGAACCATTGTCTCTTGCTTCTACCAACAACGTAAAATCCTTCTTGCTCTCATAATCCAAAGGATGCTGTACTGTTAACTCACCGCTTGACTCATCCATTTGAAACATCTCATCGGTGTCTCCAGAGGCAAGGTAAAAGTAAAACGGCCCTGGCCTTGGACTTGTTGCGTTGACAATCGCCACCAGTGCTCCAACTGGCATATCCTCTGAAAGCAATTCTGTAACAACATCAACATTTACCACTGGGAATTCTGAACCATTGTGAAACATTACACTGATAGTGGTGACGTCAAAATGTGGAACTTCTCCACTATCTTCGACGTGTACATCGATTGTTAGGCCATCCGCTCCTGTGAGAAAACTTGACGTGAACACGGTCCCGCTCCATGGGTTGATCTTGAACAGCTCAACGCTTGGTCCATATAAAGAAAACTGGAGTTCTGCGTTCATCTCAGTGTCCCTATCCGTTGCTCTTACAGCACAAACTACAGATTCTGAAAAACACAATTAGGACTTGGTGGTTAACAAAGCACATTGGTTAACAAAGCAAAGTCTAAATCCAATTACAATTACAATAAACTCTGTTTGTGATTCTACGGCCACACCTGGGACAGGATGAACTTAAGTCCCAAAAACAAACAATCCAATAAATTCTCTTTGAACCATAACTATGACTTGTCCATGGTCTCACCTGGATCCATCTCCGTAGGAACATGGGCCACATAAGGACTGTTTTGGAACTGGGGCCAGTGGTCATTCACATCCCCAACAAGTACGTTCACAAGCACTGTGCTAGACAGAGGATGGGAAGGATGCTTATCCCTGCCGATAACCGTCAAGTTATAGATGTCTACAGTTTCTCGGTCTAGAACATCAGTCGTGGACAGCTCTCCAGATGTTTCTTCAATGGAAAAGGGTGAATCTGGCCCCATGATGGTGTACCTATAGAGTACTATACATTATATAGTACCTACACAATATCAGTCATTTTTTTCTCTTGATGCAAAGCTTTGAAGGCATACTTTTTATACGACTAGTCTATGATGTATCCCATGAAACAAATGAATATACATTAAACCACTATTTAGAAATAGTTGTGGCTATTTAGGTTTGAAACAAACCCAGTACTTTTAGCTTGACAGTTCAAACTACACTACACTATTCTCCCCCCTTAGAACGGGCGTTCAAACCATTGGTATAACTTTTGTAGTGATTAAATCACATAGATTGCAAAATGTTTTACCTTATTTCTCCATTGACACCTTCATCAAGGTCTGTTGCAGTGATGATGGCAAACACAGTGCCTGTCGGGTTATCCTCTGGAACGATGGTGTTGTAGACATCCTCATGAAACCGCGGTCTGTTATCATTCTCATCATTAACCACCACCTCCATTGTTAGAGTCCCAGTTAAAGGTGGCCAGCCTCAAAGTGTCAAGGAAACATTATTATTAATTTCAGTTCGCTTATTTATCAGTTTATAAACATTGAGTGGTAGTTTATTTTAAATAAAAAAATGTATACTACAGCGAGGTGACATTAACATATAAGAGAACAAGCTCTACATATAGGATGGGTGACATCATCATTACCTGCATCAACAGCGATTATACTTAAGATATACAGTGGTTCTTTCTCTCTGTCCAGACTGTTTAAGACATGGAATGTGCCATTGGGCGAGAGAGAGAAACGACTGTCTTCATTTCCACTCTGTATCATATATTTGAGCTGACTGTTGATGCCTACATCGTCGTCCCATGCGGAAATCTATTCAAAAAGAATAGAGGATGGAATGGAAAAATAACTGTAAAACCAACATTATGAAAACATTAACATTATGTCAAAATTATGTGTATTATCCTTGGCAACTTTACTCTGTGTTTCAGACTGTAGTACCGGCTGAGTGAACTGAGAGAGGTCCTCCTCATTCTCCATGACATGTACTGTCTGTGTCGCCGGGGAAAAGACAGGTGTGAAATCATTGACGTCCGAGACAGTGATGCCTATGACAGCGGCAGAAGACCTGGGTGGGCTGCCTCTGTCTTCAGCCGTCAGAGTTAGTGTGTAATTGGATTGCCTCTCCCTATCCAGCTCCTCCGTGACTACGATGACCCCCCGGACCGCGTCCACCGCGAACGGACTCGCCTGGGACAGGGTGTACCGCACTTCCCCGTTGGCGCCCAGGTCCGCATCCCAAGCCTGAGCCTGGAATACGCTGCTTACCCTGGGTATGTCCTCTCTCACAACCAGACTGTAGGCCCTCTGTGGGAACTCTGGGGTGTGGTCATTCACATCCTCAACATGCACGGTGAGGTTCATGGTGCTCGCCATGCGCGGGGAGCCATTATCGGCCGCCGTTATGGCGACGGTGAATGCATCGGCCCGTTCCCTGTCCAGCAGCCGCTGCAGATGCACGTGTCCACTCGTGTTGTGAACGCTGACCCAAGTGCTCCAGGGGGTGTCGTTTAGATAATAGAAGACATCTCCGTTGGATCCTGAGTCTGCATCCTCTGCGTGTATGGTGGTTATGAGCAAATGAAGGGCAGAATCCTCTGGAATAGCGACACTCTGGGCAGACATGAAGACGGGGGGGTTGTCGTTTACGTCATGGACTGAGATGACAACCTGCGCTGTGCTGGTGAATCGCTGAGAAGATATCTGTGGACGGTCGCTGGCTGTCACTGTCAGGTTGTAGGAGGGTTTCTTCTCTCTGTCTAGCTCGCTGTTCAGGCATAATTTACCAGCAGGATCCACAGAGAACACACGCTCATCATCCCCAGCGTGAATTTGAAGGTCCAAGTCGCTATTCTCACCTAAAAACAAGGAAACAGCAAGTTCATTACAAAAATAATGATTGACATACTCATGTATTTATGTTTTTTTTAGATACCCAATACCAATATCTGTACCAGTATGGGTTTAAATTCCCAATATGTGCACATACGAAAACAGCTTTGACACAATCTGACCCTGAGATACAGTTACATATTTATTACAAGTATATATTTACATATAGAAAAACATATATAAAGTAACTTGGATCAATACATGATTCCTCTACTGGCAGACACAGTGTGTGTGGTGGGCCTCAGACCTCCTAGGATATTCTGTGTGTTGTGTGTATTATGTTTCAGAGACCTTTCGCCAACCTGTTCCCCAGAGATTCCCCTTTTCTGACATTTTTGGCATCACCATCTGATAGCGTATACATTTTCCCCTTGTGGTTTTGATTTGAATATGCCATGTTAACATTTTTGCCATACACATCACCCAAGGTGTATAGGCGATGCAAATACTCTCTACAAGAGATTCTGCGTGTCACATTCTTTATCTTAACCAATAGGGTTGGATAGTGTAGAGGTTATGGTTAGGGTTACCAGCCAGAAAGGTTCCTGGTTCGAGCCCCAATAACAATCTATCTGTAGGCATCCTTGAGCAAGATGTCAAACCCTACCGGCTCATTAATTACATGTTTCTGGAGGGAAAAAAACACTGCACATCCTTTTGGATAAAAGCGTGCGCTAAATAGTAAATGTTACACCGCCTCTTTGTTTCTTTTTCAAATGCCACGGGCGTCCCAGGTTCAGCCATTAACATTTTGGCACACCGTCCTCCCCGCTCACCTGCGTCTCTATCGGCAACATTTAGGAGAAGAAAACAGGTCCCGGCAGGCATGTCCTCGAGCAGCGAAGCGGAGTAGGTGTCCGGTTCAAACTCAGGGGGGTTGTCGTTGACGTCCAGCACGTTGAAGTACACCCTGACACTGGATAGCGGACGCCCCTCCTCCTGCCACCCCACCGTGAGAATGTAGAAACTCTGCGTTTCGAAATCCAGACCGCGGGACAACAGGAGGTCCCCAGAGAGGCGGTTCAACAGGAAGAGTTGGTCTCCGTTGTCCTCCAGCACAGAGTACGTGATAGGCCTGGCGTTGTCCCGGTACGCTGCCTGCACCCTTCCCACTACCGCCCCTGTGAACATGAGAGGACACACAAAGCACACTTGTGTCTTATACCACACAATACGTATTAAATAGCCCACATGTCATTTGGTGGAAGATTTTGAACCAAAGCGTCAATACCAATACCATGAGTAGGCCTGCATACATTCTTAGCATGGGAGGCTGCAGTGACTGAAAGCCTTCATTAAAACGCTAGTCGTATGATTACACTTTATTCAATGACACTGGTATTAAAGCTTTCAGTAAATGTTATCATCACAGTATTTTTTTTTACATCTCTATATTGATCATCTCAATATTATTTTTGCCATTATATAACCCCCCCACCAGCCCCCTTTAGTAAACAGTTGATCGACCTGGTGCTGTGTCTTCTTTAGCCTGGAAGGAATAGGACACCGGCTCAACGAGTGGCATCTGTCTTTGCCTGGACTGATGGGACTGATGTGCAACCAGAGCGTACTGAAGCCCAGGATCGGAGCCATGGCTGGTACTGCCGTTGTCCCAGGTGGGGTGCACATCCTGGACCGGACCGGCACGCTGCCTTCTCCGACCAGCCCCATCCACTCCCCTAGGAGATGGAGGGCCAATGCACCATGTAGACCCAAGCATCTGCAAAAACAATGCAAACCCATTTTATCATTATGATGACCAAAAGTTTAGCGTTTCAAACTTGATCATGAGCTGGGAATTGCTTTTTTTGTTGCTTTGACCCATAAATAACTTATTATGGGTCAAACACTACACTCACTACATTTTGTCTCCATATAATCATGTTGAGGTATTTCATTTATATTTCTCTTTCTACCTAATTCAGGTGACTCTTTACCCATAATAACTCCCAGTCAAATCTGGAGGAGGAAAAAAAGGCTCACTTACCATGAACAACGACAGCAAAGTAGACTGTACTCTCCACGGCCCAGGAACAGCCATAATCCACTTCACCATCAGGTCGCCATTTCAAAAAGTAACGAGTGAAATGTTCGTCCGCACGTTAAAGCAAAGGCATCCCTCTCAGACTAAAGCCAGCTCTGAAACCGTCCGACCTCAAGCGGCCATAGCGACACTGCGTCCGAGGCGGGCCAGGGCCACACCCCCTGGAGAGGCTGGGGTAACACCAGTGGTCCTGCTGAGAAGGTCCACGACCATAGACGTCGGAACTAGGGGTGCGGGGGGTGCGGCAGCACCCCCTCCCGTCAGCCTCAGGAATCACAGGATTCAAGAGAGCAGCTAAGCCTTGAGCTGGACATCCTGAGCGACGTGTGTAGGGCGCGAGAAGTTAAAACCATTCAGGATGTATTGGCCATTCTGCACACCTTGCAGCCCCAATCCCGCTCCATGCTGTCGGAAGCGGAGAGGCTCATAAAGCTCTGTCTGGCTCTGCCCATTTCTGTCGCGGCATCCGAGCGCTCGTTCTCGGCGTTGCGCAGGTTGAAAACGTGGCTGCGCAATACTATGAAGCAGGAGAGACTCACTCATTTGGCCATTATGAATGCGCATAGCGACCTTCTCGATGAATGCGATGTCTCGACCCTGCTTAAAGAATTTATCAGCAGAACAACGGAGAGAAGGTCTACTTTTGGAAAAGTTTAAAAGCCCTTACGAGCGCAAAGTAAACCGTTATTTTTCTGAATGTTCCATTAGGCCTATGTTCGTAAAGGCTTGCTTATTCTGTTATATTTCTGAATGCTGTAGGCCTATGTTATCGCCTATTAGGCTACAGTATGTTCCTTAATAAAGGCATGATTAATTAATTCATTTTGTTTCATACATTTTCGTAACAATTAAGATGCTGCGTGTGTTTATGTAGCCTATATGTGTTATGTATAGGCCTAGGCTATTAGGCCTACGTGTCGAGTTCGTTAATCATTGATAGGCTAAGTGTGAGTTTCCCCCCCGACCCTCCCAGCAAAAATCCCGCCCCCCCCCCAGAAAATAGTTCCGACGTCACTGCAGATGAGGGGTGTTTTTTCGTGGAGACTGTGAATCAAGGATATCCTTGTATAGGCTAAAAAACTATTGCCACAGGTGTAGCAGCAAGGACCCTGGCCCGATCAAGGGAGTCTGGGATCCGGGTTGTCAGCTCTGGGTGCCGGGCTTTGAATCGGGACCACCAGTTATCACTGCGGCCCCTCTGTATGTTGACCAGAGTCTTCTGGCCTCTGTCTTTAATTATCTCTAGCGCCAGGCTTTTGATAATGCTCCTCGTAAGGGGAAAGCCGTGATCGGCCATCCATATGATGTATCTAACCAGGGCTTCTTCCTCCTCCTGGTTTATAGCCCTGTTGGGATGGGGACCACACTCGAACTTCCCCAGCTTGTGGTCAGCGAGGGTTGAGCGAGGTATGTTAAATTTTGTTGATACTTTCCTAATGCTTGTAACGTTACCACTCCTGATCTCTGCCATTGCTGCCTGCAGTGTCTCCTTGCTGTATTTTTCCCCTGACATTCTTACCTAACAGTTAAGAATATATATTTAGAATTTGTAAGTATTTCTGTAACTTAACAATTGTTAAATCTGATATTTAACATTATGGAGCTTGTCTTTTGACAGCAGGGGAGAGAGAGAGAGAGGCCAGGATGCACCAGAGCGGAGAGGGGCTGGACTTTAATTGTTTAATGTTAACATTATGTTTATTAAGTTACGTTAATGTTCACATGTTTTTTTGTTAATAAAATGAGTTCCTTTAACTCTAGACTCCTTTTATTTATATGCTGGCTGGTTATCATGTTATAAAACCGGCTGTGTGCTCCTCCCCACCACGAAGCGTCCGGCCGTCAGACCCTCCCCCTGCCATTTTTTGAACGTTCATAGGTGCACACTGGAAACTCACACTGATTTCTCGAAAATGACTGGTTCTTGAAAGACGGAAATGGTCGGAGTCGAAAGAGGAGGTGTCAAGGATGACACGGATATATATAGTGACCCGGAAGTATTTATTTTCAGAATTTGCGGCTAAAGGTCAAGTGTCCGGATTACCGTGGTGTCCGGAATACCGTGAGTGTACATTAATGTGTCCGAGGAGAGTAGCCCTCTCCCGGACTCACTCGCTAGCTTTAACCGCTTTTCTTCTCACTAACATTCAGATGTTAAAATCAAATAAAACGGCAACAGGGAAAAGGGCTAGCTAGGTTAGCTAGGCCAAGTCAATAGCTGTCGCCGTCAGTTCCTACCGCTGCTACCAGCTTTTCTGACAAGCGGAAGTCAGGAGACCTGTTTTCCGGTTTGGTCATGTGACGCTCGGCATAAAGCCCATAT
The DNA here is from genome assembly GCA_027122695.1 of Merluccius productus. Lineage (NCBI taxonomy): Eukaryota > Metazoa > Chordata > Actinopteri > Gadiformes > Merlucciidae > Merluccius > Merluccius productus. The sequence goes on along the minus strand of JAOPJI010000047.1, from coordinate 4,124,395 downwards.
GGCCACCCTAGTGTACACCGAACCTTAATATTATCATCTTTCATTGACACAAAGTCAAAATAGTGACTATATTTC
>JAOPJI010000047.1:4062274-4074574 GCA_027122695.1 Merluccius productus | reverse complement strand
TTACTTCCGGACAGCCATTTGGAAATCGCGCCCCCTTAACGCGTCATCACAATCACGTGACTGAAACCAAGCTATTAGCAAATGAATAACCCAACTGATACTTTTCTTTCAAAATTACATCATTACTCGCATCAATACACAGATTAACTGTGGCTTTCTATGCCTCAGTGACTGACTCAACCTTAGTCAGTCATGTTTGTGTTCCTATCTATTATTGACCTGAACGAGTCATCCCCCTACATTAAACGGTGACTGATACACACATTCATACACCGACAGTGTGTGAATGTGTGTATGAATGATTGAATTTGAGGCAAAATTGTAAAGCGCTTTGACCTTTGAGAGTGGCCACTGGTCTGAAAAGCGCTCTATAAATGCAGTCCATTTACTAAAAGAAGGCTGGTATGAAAGAAAACGCATACTTGCAGTACATGTACTAGTATTGCAGTGCTGTGTTGAGATACTCCAGGTGTCTCTAACGGCTGTGAGTATCAATGTGTGAGTAGCACAGGACCGTCCATGGTGGTTATGCAGGGTGTGTGTCTCCCGGCCGAAAGGTTCTGGGTTTGAACCCCAATGTCCACAGTCTACCTAGAAGCCAAAACCCCTACCTGCTTATTAATCACACACAGCTAAAACAGTCCTGTTTAAGTAATGAGTCAATAGTGAGTACAAAAGGCATTGAATCATTTTGTGTTTTGTGTCCCCCCCCCCTAAGCTTTTCTAACAACTTCGGGAAAAACTCCTCCTGGATCGTGTTTCTCGAGGAGGAAACCAACGTGAAGGTGGCGGAACTCGTGAAAGTCCTCGCAAAGTTCGATCGCACAAAAGTGAGTTCCTTTCCCTCTCCTGCCGTGAACCTTTTCACGGCCGTCCCTGACCGAGCCGCTCTTGTCAAAACCCCCGTGACCAATACTGACACGTAATCTTCTGCAGAGCTCAAACCTCATTAAACCTCCTCATCATGGAGCCATTTAGAGATAGCGGGTCAGGTGCATTACCAGGCAAACCGCCTGGGGTCAGTGGTCCATCACCTGGGCAGGAGGTCGCACACATCCATCACACTGGCCTCTCTCTCTCCCGGAGACTCAATTTAAGCCTTCCCTCTCCAGCGATAAGCCAGTTTGGTGTGTGTTGTGTGCAGACTGAACTCTATGCAGTGTGTTTGTTATCGGAGGGTTGTGATGAATTGACTCGGCTCGGGCGAGCGTTGCTGTTTTGCTCTTTATCAAGCGCTGTAGAAGATGCTATTTTTATCCACATGCATTTGGACTCTTTTTTTTCCTTTTTTTCCCCTGTGTTCTGATGCTGGTCCTATGTGTTAACGCATGCACTTCAATCCCAAATAGAACGGGGAGTATATAAAAACAGCAAAAGTTGAAACCGGATGGAAATATGATGCAAATTACACCGGTAGGTTAATCCTGCATGGGCCAAAAAATATGTTTATTGCTGCTACTACTGACAAACTCTTGTTTGTTCAGGGTTACATTACGCCCAAAGCAGAATCGCTCACTGAACGCGTCTTTCCATGTCAACACATTTAAACTACTTGCAGCATTTTAAAACGCACAAGATCACAGTTGTGTGAAAAATGATTGCACTCGGGGGGCGGGGGGGTCAGGCACAACATGCCTGATCGGGATTACAACTGGGAAGTAGCATGCATTAACGTGGACACTGCCTCTCCCATTACCAGGAGTGGTTCCTGGGGAAGCCCCTCCATGACCAGGAGTCCACTATCATCCATCACTATGCGTTCGCTGAGAACCCGCCGGTGTTCAAATATCCCGACTTCAGTGCCGGCTGGGCTCTGAGCGTCTCACTTGTTCAGAGGTTAGTGCAGCGCTACCTGGATAGACGAGTGGGTTAGGGTTTTAGGGCTGCAACTCACGATTATATTCACAGTCGATAAATCATTTAGTTTGGAAAATGTCATAAATAATAGCAAATGCCGTCACAAGTTACGAGTCCAAAGTAATGTCTTAAATTTGCTTGCTTTATTTGACCATCAGCCAAGAAAAACTACTCAAGTACTCATTTTTTAATGATCCATGAACCAAACATTAACATTTCTGAAGCATCAAGCAGTAAATGTCTGGTATTTGTACTTGATAAATAACCTAAGTGATTAATCCATTATACATATTTCTGTCAACTAATCGTTGCAGCCCTAGTCAGTTTGGCGCCCAGGGTGGGTTAGAAAACCCACAAGCTAATGGTCTGTTCTACATGTCCCATACCAACCACTTATCCCTGGTTCGTTATTTTAGACTCACAGACAGGATCCGAGATGAGCCGCTGAAGTCTGACTTCACCATCGACCTGAAGCACGAGGTAAGGCAGCACGAGGCAAACCAGGACAGACGTTTCCATCACAATTGTCGATGATCTTCTTTTTGTTTTTTGTTTTCCATCTGTATCTTCTGCATCTTCTGCTCTGCCTTACGGCAACACCAGCGCACCTTCTTCCTTTTTTCATTTGTGAGTTGAGTGGAGCATGAAATTCATCTTCCCCTTAAAGCACAAATCTCATTACTCTCCACAATTGACACGGTGCAGCGTTGAGGTTGTTACTCCGACACGGGAATACCGGGAAATCTCACTTGGCCAACAAACCAGGGATTTCATTGGCTGCAGACTGAGGCATTATAATAATAAAAGAGGAGGATCATCCCCACACATAATGTTTCCCGAGGTGCTGGAGGAAAATGTGTAGAAACGTGTGAATGAAAAGTAATTACCTGCTCAGGGATATGTTAAGACGAAACATCACACATGGAATTTGGTTGCTGATTTGCTAAGAAAGAAATGTTGCTTAAAACGGGCGGTAATCAGTATAGTGGCTAGGGTGTCCACAGCCTACCTGGAAGCATCCTTATTAAGATGCCTAACCCCTACCTGCTCCTAATAAGAACCTGTAGCTGAATTCACGGTCTAGTCTAGCAGTAGATATTACATTTGAGTAAGTGGCAACGGCAAGTAGTTTATATTACAGCATTAATATGATTGTCATAATTGATCTATTACAGTATTTCACATTAAACTCCCAGTGTAAGATTCAGCCAGTCCTCTTTGGTACCTCTTACGCGTACGTATGGTATTCTGTGTATTCTGCGTGAGCTGCGGGAATGAAAATGTGTGGCTGTACTGAGATGAGTGTACTCACAAAAATAACTCAATGTGACCCTCTCTGGCCATGGAAAGAAGGATGCGAAGGCTGCTTCAAATCATCTTTTCATACCCTCTTTCATTGGGACTCCTCCGTCTTCATTTCTTTCCACAAAAGATTAACCCAATACTAGCTCCTTCTTTTTTTTGGTTTTGTTTACCTACTGAAAGAAGACATACTACTCCTGGTGTATGCGATAACCATTTACCTCTGCTCTCCATTTCTCATTCCTCCCGTCTCTCATGATGCAACCGCCGCCGGTAGCGTCTTTCCATCCCGAATCAAGAATCGCACCGCCCACCGCCGCGCCGTCCATTCCCCCGGCGACGCTCACCGCGCCGCTTTCATCGTAACAGACCGAGGAAAGAAACCTACGCTATACCCCTTTATTCTAACCGATAGCGATCTCGGTGATTGCAGGTGGCGTTGTATATCTGGGACAGCGGCGAGGGTCTCCGGCTCACCGGCGTGCCTGAGCTGTGCACCGAGCTGCAGGACTCTCCTCTGGCGCGCCACTGCGCTACCACGCTCAGCTCCCAGCCTCCGGCGTGTGTGGGTACCGGCCTTGCATGCAAACACGCTGAATCCATCCATAGAAAGACGGCACAATGGCGGTGTTTTAAGCGTAGCTATGTGTGCTACGCGCACATAAATTGATGCATGCTGTTGTGTAGGCCGGTTTTGAATTGAATGTATTTATTGCAGAGTACATTTTCTTTCTTTCTTTCTTTTTTTGTTAAAGTATGTGTGGGTGGTATGTTTATATGACAAAAGACTATTTTTTTCTTTCTATTTTTAACAAAAGAGATGGTCGGGTTAAAACATTTCTTGCTTATGTTTATCCTCACTGCACTGATGCCACCCTTGAACTTAAAAAAATAATCATGCAATCGTACACTCAATTTAGCACAGAGGAAATTTGAAAATTTCTCAACAACACAGTTTAACAGCAGGGAGTCGAGCCATTCCTGCGTTCAGTGTAATGGAAATCATAAATATTCATTACATTTCTTAAACAGGTAGCAGTGGGCTTTTACCACACAAGGTACAGAAGTAAACAACACAACGTTACCAGCAGTGCAACTGCAATGAGGGCGAAAGTGAAGAATGTTAAGTAAACCCTTTTCTTTTCTTTTCTTTATTTGTCTTTGTTCTCTTCTTGTGTTTTTTTTTCTGTAAAGGGAGAGGCTGTGGATAGGGAAGACGTATTTGTGGCCGTCAAAACATGCAAGAAGTTTCACGCTGAGAGAGGTGAGTGATGCCAAGCTGCACTCGAAACCCACCGATCCGATGATTGATCGTGAAGAAAGACCTTGTCAGACACGACGCATACTGAAGACATCAGCCCTTCTCTCTCCGGCTTTCCCTCTTGGGTTGGGTCAAAGTGTGGGGGATGTGTATGACTGGGCTAAAAGCTGTTTCTCATTAATGTTCAGGAAGATAGGAGGCTAGATTAGTGAGGTGCTTATCTCAGGGGAATGCATTGTGAAATGTGTTGGAGCGCTTGGTGTTTGACAAAAAAAAGTTTTGTTTCGGTTAGGAATGTTTAATTATCTCAAGTATGTGTTGTAAGAGCGACTTGGGGCTGAACAGAAAGTGTTGGGAGGGAGAAAGACAAAACGGGCGTTACAAATTTTAATACCATGTTGAGATCAAATAAAAAAAACACAACGGCAGTAATTATCCGGAAATTACGACACCCTGTATTTTATAATACCATCTTGCATTAAAAGGAGACTTAAATGGATTTATCGAGGCATTAACTTATATCCCATGAGACACAGGCATTGAGAAATCCTCAGATCTCGAATGCTATTTCTCCTAATGACTTCATTAATGCTTTCTAATCTTCTAAATGGTAATTTATGTACTGATGTTCCCTGAATAAAATAGAAAGGGAGAAATTCAAATTGATGCCTAATTTAGCCTTGGGACTAAAATAACTGATTAATACATTTTTAACTGATACTTTTAATATAATTTGATTAATTGTTGGCATACATAGTGTACGGTGACTGCTGTGAAACCTGGATTGCATGATTCCAAATAGATATTTAGTCTTAAGTTTTCCATTCTTGGCAATATATGGATCCTCTGAACTCCAACAATGAATGTCTAATTAGATAAGACATAAAAAGATGTATGGCTAAATACATTATAGAGATTGTAGGATATTTAAATTGCATGTAGTTATTATTTAATTGCATTATTACCCAGTAGTCTTGGACATCCATTTGTGTTTGAAATAACTCAACAGGTTCCTTAGAGAAACGTCAAAAGAGGGATTGAAAATCACACAATAGATGGATCAATTCTCCCCTGCACGCGCTCACTTCCTGATATGCTGTGGAATTGCTTCTAGTCTGCAGAGTCGAAAGCCATCACATTTGAAAATGGCTTTCTTTTTAAATGACTGCAGATGATTGATTCATGCCGTGCTCAGGATTTGAACAAAACCCTGAATTGCATGAAAGGCGGGTATTGTAGTTCTGTCTATTGGGTGGATGTGGACTTAGAATGTGGTCTTCACTCTGTCCCCAGGACTGATATGGACTGATGTGGTCTTCACTCTGTCATGGTCTTCACTCTGTCCACTGGACTGATATGGACTGATGTGGTCTTCACTCTGTCCCCTGGACTGATATGGACTGTTGTGGTCTTCACTCTGTCCACTGGACTGATGTGGTCTTCATTCTGTCCACTGGACTGATATGGATTTGTGTGGTCTTCACTCTGTCCACTGGTCTGATGTAGCCTTGTGAGACCACCCTGATCCCGCAAGAAACTATGTTTCTCTTTGCAGATTTGTCCGTGAATCTGATTCGTTTTTTTAGTTTTTTGAACAACCTAAGGTCGTACCCATATTTGGAAATGAACTGCTGCCCAGCCAAGGCCAGACTGATATTCACTGCGAAACTTGGAATGTGGTGTTCACTCTGTGTCCTATATACCACATGGTCTTCCCTCTGCTCTAGTCCCGGTGGTGAAGGAGACCTGGGAGAAGGAGGCGTCCTTCCTGGAGTACTACAGCGACCATGCAGACCCCTCCATACCAACCATTAACCTCGGAGTTCCCAACACTGAACGAGGTGATTCATTAATTCAGTAATGAGTGTAGGGCCGCGACGGTAAGTCCATTAGTCGATCGACAGAATCAAATCCTATTTGTATGATCGATTAATCGTTTAGGTGTACCAAACATTTGTTGCTTGATGCTTCAGAAATTCAAATGTTTGGTTCATGGATTATTTCTTGGCTTATTATCAGATAAAGAAAGCAAATTGAAGACATCACTTTGGACTCTGGTAACTTGTGATGGCATTTGCTATTAATTATGACATTTTCTAGACTGAATGATTAATCGGAAAAATGATCATTAGTCGATTAATCAACTATGAAAAAAATCATTAACCCTAGAGGTGAGTGCTGCTACCGTCCCCTAACGAAAACCATCCATTCATTTTAATATTAAGATAATTGGTGTTGAATATATTGTTCTTCATTTTCAAGGATCTGTTTAGAATGAGTTCATACGGGGCCTGGCAATAACCTATTATTTTTGATTGCTTCTGATTTCTACTTAACAAGCCTCAAGCACGTGAAATTAATTCCTAGTTGTATTATAACTGTCTTCACTGGCGTGGCATTGTGCTTAAAAACCAACGCTAGCCAATGTTAGTGTTCATCCGCTCCCCTGTCGTTCCATCCGCTGCGGTGACCTATATTGCCACAGGATTTAATAAACATTATCTAATTTGATCTCTAATTCAATCAAAATGGCCATGCTGCAGCCCCCTAGGCGTGTGTTATTAAACCTCAGGATCATCAACTGTATACTATATATAATACTATAATGCAGATTTTCTGACCGCAAACAGGGAGCCTATAAATTCAGACCTTGCTTCCTGTGTGTATTTCAACAGTGAAGAGAAATTACATCTTGAGTGTGTAGTGAAGCAATGGCAAGTGTAATTGCGGTTTAAATGTGCTTCACACTTATCGTGTGATATACTGCAGGCATATTAAACTGCAGACGTTTTTCAAAAGGCTTGGGAGTCATTGTGCTGCTCCTCTGATTGGCTGGTTTGATTGTTGCTCTCACTGAATGGGCCGCTGTTCCACATTATCGTACGCCCGCCCCACTAATTGATTTCTGACGGCTGAAGGGCAGAAAGTGCCCACAGGAGGAGTCCAGGAGGATTGGGGAGCAGCTGCGCTGTGAGTTGTGGGTGGTGGGAGGACATTGTGATCGTGGCACAAAGTCACCTTTTGCGTAAAAAGTGTAAAATCGAGATTAGTGCGGCTTTTATAATTGCGCGCCTCTCCCATCTTTTCCCCTAAACTTTTGACTTTCTGCTGCCTTTGAATTGACAGTGTTTCAACCCGGGTTGACTCGAAACCAAGAAACAAACAGCAAATTGGCCCACAGTTCTCTTCTCACAGCGTAGACAGACAGGAAAGTGGGTTGAAAGAGGGAGGTATTAGAAGGATAGGAGGACCACAGGTGGGAATCGAATACAAGGTGCGGGTCGATACAAGGCGCACTCCCCACGTGGGTAGACCACCACGTGAGCGGGCTGAGCCACCCGGTCCACAGTCTCGCTCTTCTTCTGCTTCTGGTCGCCGCTCCCCAACCTTCTGTAGGGAGACGGCGCCGCAGTGTTTTTCTCTTAACGTGCGGTAAGCGATGCGTGACGCTCAGGGTTATGATCGCCACACCTTCGGCAGCAGCAGCTATCTGCGGTCCACCGTGTGTCCCGGCGCGTCATCGAGATTAAGACGACGCGCGCGGAATACACAAAGCGGCGGAGGGGAAGTGTCGCCGCCATGAATTGCGCTCCACCGGCGTATAGTCACTGACATTTAGCTCAAACTTCACAGGTGGCGGCAAGCACTTTGTCAAGCTATCCGCTCAACATCCCCGGCCCTCCATCTCTGTCTATGGTATCCCGGTGCTGATTAATCTATTTACACGGCAGTAGGTTTGTTTGCTTAAATTAAATGCTGTATCCTTAGTGTCCAATCGGCACACACATAGGGCCTATTTTATACCGTACAGCATATTGCCAATGCAGTGCATTCCCACAAGTAGCTTTAGAAAGAAGGTTATCACATTGTGAGGAAATTGAAAGATAGACTAAAATTCACTTGAAGGAAATTGTGCGAGTTGTTCAAGGACCTCTTTTTCCCAAGCTATGTTGTGTACGTACTTCCATGTAAGTGGGTGTATTAGATTATCTATAATTATTAGATTTTATATAAGGTTGTTTGTATATGGCTCATATGAGCCACCCTAGGTGCTATATATACACCTGTAGATGCTATGTGAGTGCAGTGGTCAACATATTTCCTTATTTATTTTTTAATTAAATTATTTTGGCTTATTTGTCGAGTAATCCTTTGAATGTACCAAGGTGCATCGCAGGTTAACCGTGTTTGTTTGAAGTGTAAAGAAATTATTACGTCAGTGTTTTCGCACAGTTCCGCCTCAAAACAACATTTCCTTTTGTTCGACTTTATCCATTAGTGGTCATATATCACAGGCCAAACACTCTCACAGATAGAATTTTGAAGTCTTTGGCAGCTTTTGCTCCCTCTGTGAACATCGCCAAGTGAAGTAATGACGGAATCCACTTAATTCATAACTTGTGTTGAAACAAGCGTGGCCAGGTGCTGCTGTGGAGTTATGGCACCGCGCCTGCCAGGGTAGAGCATTGAAGACAGATTAATAAAACCTCACTCACCAAATGAAGGCAGACAAAGCCATGATAGAGAGACAGACACGTAGGACGGATGTCAAATTAATGAATACAGCGGGGGGGGGGGGAATACAGCGAATACTGTGTTCACCAAACACAGAGCGCTCTGAAGAGGTGATGACAGAGATTAGGTGTCTCTCTCTCTCTGTCTCTCTCTCTCTCTCTCTCTCTCTCTCTATCAGGGGACAGAGTTTCTTTGGGGGCCCTCCTTACTCTCTGGAGCCGAGAGCTATGTAATAAAACGTTACACTATACGTATGTAACACGAGTCCGCCGGTCGCTCCCTCTCAGCGGTTTCCATGGCAGCAGCACAATAAGCTGCAGACTCAGGACAGGTTATACCAGGTGAGGGTCAGGTGAGGCCACGCAGATTAACTGTATAGAACAAATTATTTAACCCTTTATTTTATTCAACTTGTATTTGTGACTGAAAAGTGAGTCTGCAAAAATGTATAAAATTACATTTGTGTGCAACGTTATGAAGAATACGGCCGTTATTACGTCTCTGTGGCTCAACGATGAAGAAGATTCTCCCGACCGCACGTCATACTTGTGCGGTATAATGACAAACTGTCGGCTTTTACATAAACTGCTGTGTGTTTAATTGTGATATTATTATATAACATGATCCCATATGAGGAGATGAGATGGTGAAGTGGAGTCCTACTTGGCCCGTTGCCAGCAGGATCCTCTCACAGACGTGATTTCTCGTTCCCTCACAGCGCCTCTGATCCTAGAACTACATATACTGTATATAACTATATATACTGTATATATATATTATACTATATATATATATAACTATTAAACTATATACAACTATTCTGTGTTTTAGGAGGACAACATGACGACCCGTTGATATCGTACTACACAACGTTCCTGCACTCTATAAAATAACATCAAATAATACGCCCGACACAATTACACGTATTCAGCGTACGGGGCGGGGCGGCGGTACCGCCTCTGACCCGCCTCTTCATCTGGGGACAGAGAGGCAGGAGGGGGGGGGACTGGGGGGGGGGGACTGGGGGGGGACTGGGGGGCCGGGTTTGGCAGCAGGCAACAGGTCTCAGCTCACGGGCCACCGGGTTTGGGACAAACAAACGGTTCTTTGGGCTGAATGAGCGGTTAGTCGCTCCGCTCTCCGCTCATCTCAGATCATTCAGACGTTCTCTGCTGGGTTTGGGTTGAGAGAAGGTGAGAAGATGATCCGGACCGCGTGGCGCCATGCGAGGAGACATCCCGGGGTAGGTTGGATATCGTGTATCTATTATGGATTGTCTTATTTTACCTTTTTTATACTTATACTTATCTTTTATACTTTTTATACTTTTTTTATACCTTTTTTTAATATACTTTTATACTTTTATTGTCTCGACGAAATGTTGATTGTGAACCGCTTCTGATCGCACTGACATTGAGAATTTAGAAAAGTCTAAATGATAAATATCTACAGAAATATATATGTCTAATATATATATATATATATGTCTACAATTAAAACAATTAAACAAACCGTTAAAATCCATAAACACATTTTAGTAAAAGTCTGCGACTATAAAAACCAGGAATGAATATTTTAGCAAATCGGCGGTAAGGTTTTACCTGATTCACATTCAGTGATTAAATGCAGTGTGTATACCTTTCTGTGTGCAGGTGTGTGTGTTGTGTGTGTGTGTGTGTGTGTGTGTGTGTGTGTGTGTGTGTGTGTGTGTGTGTGTGTGGCCCGTCGTTACGGTGCTTGCGGGAGCCGCTGTTAATAGTCTGCTTACTGCTGACTGGCTCATAAAGTGGAGCAGATTAGGAGAGAAGTCGTCTTCCTCCCACCGTATCTCAAACATTATATACATGATCCCACACACACACACACACACACACACACACACACACACACACGCACACGCACGCACACACACACACACACACACGCACGCACGTACACACACGCACACACACACTTTCCACCACACTATGCATCCCGACACTTGAGCATCTCCCCTATGTTTGATGTTCTGGTGAGCGGTGGCGTTTCCTAGATAACAAGTTGACCTCTAACCCTCGGCTGACATTCTCCCCCGCCCGCCGTTGCTAAGAGACCCCCCGCTGGTATGAATGCAGACGTCCGCTCATTTGACTTCTGACTTCAGACAAAGCGTCGGTAGGGTGAGGGGTGGAGGTTGCGGTTACCTACAGCTCCGGCTACATCCCTTGTCCCTATGGCTGCTTGTGTTCACATCCTCAGAGTTGAGATGAATGTGTTTTTATTCCCTTCGAAAGGAGACATCAAAAAAAAAAGAAACAACGGACGGTTTCTCTTAAAATAACTTAACTTAACTGATTCCCTGGATATTACAAATCCTAATAAGTGCTAATGAGTGTAGTTAAAAACAATTTACATTTCCCAACTCAGCAATAAACTCCAATTTGTTTGTTGTTAGTTACCACACCAGCGTTTGGCAAAAGAGAGCAGAGTTAGACTCAAAGAAATGTTTCTATTCCCATTAAACCCATTATGACCTTCTTTATTCGACCACATTTAAACAAGTGTTGTGTTGTGTACTCGCCACTGCGATGGACCCACCTTGTCTCCGGTGAGTTCTCGTATTTTGATGATCTGCACCCGGAACTTCATGAGCAGCGCCTCCAGCACCAAGCACTTCTCCTTCCAGTCCTCCTGGCTCATGGCCTCCTCGCCCTCCGCCATTGTTGACCACACCTTCCTCGCAGACACAGAGAGAGAGGGAGAGAGAGAGAGAGAGAGAGAGAGAGAGAGACAGAGACAGGAAGAGAGAGAGAGAAAGTCAGACCTAATTCTGAGAAGACTTTATACAAGCGAGTGGTGGCACTGGTTGGCAAAAGCGCCCCATCACAGCAGCTTTTACTGATCTGCCATTGGCCGAGAGGAGAGGAGGCATTGGCCTTCTGTGTCAAATGAATGATACTTTGGTTTCCGAATGATAAACACTATTCACACTGTTGTGGGTATAGTGGAGGGGTGATTCTTTGCAGCAGACAGACAGACAGACAGGCAGGCAGATTGGCAGGCAGGCAGTCAGGCCTCAGGCAGACAGTCAGAACTGTTGTTTTACAGCTGGCCCACTAAGTCAGCACCTGAGGCATTTCCGGGAGTGGGTGGATGGGCTAGAATGGGTGGAGAGCGGCTGGGCAGCGTACGGCGCAGCACCGCCATCACCACTACTTGTTAGGGTTAGGAGCAGAGCACATTCTTAAACGGCTGCTGTTCCAAATATGGCCTACAGGAAGAAATGAAAAAACTATAGTATAAAGAGCAATACAGAGAGGGGAAAGAGTGTGTGTGTGTGTGTGTGTGTGTGTGTGTGTGTGTGTGTGTGTGTGTGTGTGTGTGTG
>JAOPJI010000047.1:3998000-4014119 GCA_027122695.1 Merluccius productus | reverse complement strand
CCTGCCCCCTCACCCCCTCCATACCCCCCCACAGCCTCTCCTCCCTTCCTGTGTGCCAGGGAGCTGCACCCGTCTCCCGCCCTGCCTTTCCTTCCTGCCCCCCCCTCACCCATCACCCTCACCCAGGAGAGAGAGAGAGAGAGAGAGAGAGCGTGTGTGAATGAAAGAGAGAGGGGGTACCTCCTCATCACCAGCACCCTGTGTACTCTCACTCTTATCCACTACTTATTCTTTCTCTCTGGTTAAATCCTGTTTTTATAATTATCTTGTACACCCCCCTCTCTGGTCTGTTGCTTGCTAAACGCATGAGCTTATTGAGTTAATTTGTGTGTTGATGTGGGATAGGATAGCGTAGTGCGTAGTAGCGTAGCTAAGTTGTTTGACTCCCAGCCTTAAGGTTCTGTGTTGGATGCCCAATATCCACAGCCTTACTGTAAGCATCTATGACCCAAGATGCCGTGACTAACCCCCTACCTGCTAACCCCTACCAGCTAACCCCTACCTGCTACCCCCTACCTGCTACCCCTACCTGCTACCCCCTACCTTCTACCCCCTAGCTGCTAACCCCTACCTGCTAGCCCTTAACCCCCCCTAATGACATGTATCTGTATTCACTGTCTAACCCCTACCTGCTACCCCCTACCGGCTACCCCCTACCTGCTCCTTAATGACATGTATCTGTATTCACTTCATCTGCTCCTTCAAGCAGATGCTTTTGTTTCCTGTGTTCATTGTTAGTCACTTTGACAAAATGCATCATCTAAATGACTAAACTATTAGACGTGTGTGTCTCCTGTGTGCAGCTGATCAGCAGCATGAGCTCCCTGTCTGAGTACTGTCTGCCCTCCATCTTGCGGACACTGTTCGACTGGTACAAGAAGCAGAACGGCCTGGACGACGAGTCCCACGAGTACCGCCCCCGGGCCAACACCAAGACCAAGAAGTGAGATCAACCGATTGACAATGTCATTGAGCTGTTGCCGTTATGTGTTAGACATTATAAAAATGATGGGAAGAAGCCCTTTTTGAAAAATATAACTGTGGATACATTGACATTTCTAAATTTGACTCATATTACGTTTATTAAAAAGAAACAATGTTGTTAAAAGCTAAGGAATTGTTAAATATCTACAGTTACAAAAAAATTGGAACTGGAAAATTGGAAAGTTTTGAAGTGACTAAACAATACATTGAAATAATGAAAACAGTACTCTACTGGTACATCTTTAATACACATAGATATGTCATCTTTCTGTGTTTGCTTTACTATTGGCAAGGTATTTATTATTATTTCATGATTAAAAACACCTTGTTTTGTTTTTCTCTTCCAGTGATGAACAGCAGAAGGATTATTTACTTGAAAGGAGAGATCTGGCCATAGACTTTATCTTCTCTCTGGTCCTCATAGAAGTTTTAAAACAGGTGACTCCCAACATGACTCAGCTCTGTCCCACAGCCAAAGTGTATTTGTTCAGTACACAACCATATTAACTTATGACTTTATAAACAATTGTGGCGTGTTTGCTTAACACAAATTAAAATTGATCTGTGTGTCGTGCAACAAGTCTTCAACAGTCTTGACCGACTTGGGCTGGAATAAAAACAACACGGTGTCTGGTGTATTTCCGTTTCAAACCAACATGAAACCAACTTTCCCATGACACTGTTTCTCTCCATTCCCAGATGCCGCTCCACCCTGTACTTGACAGTTTGGTTAATGAGGTCATTAACTTAGCCTTTAAGCACTTTAGATACAAAGAAGGGTAAGCTTATTTGATTGTATCACTCACTCTTTTATAGATCTCACTCCTATGTTGTAGAGCGTTGCTCTCTAACCTGTGCTGGTTCCCCCTCCCCACAGATACCACGGCCCCAACACTGGCAACATGCACACTGTAGCGGACCTCTACGCTGAAGTCATAGGAGTCCTCGCCCAGGCCAAGTATGTCCTCTAGTTCTGCAGTCCCCAGAGCTCATACACAGCAGACTGTTGTTGAACGTAATGAGGAATGATTTTGAGCATTCATGTGTAAGACTTGATACTTACTGTGCATGTCTTTCATTTTGAATAATGATAATGATGATGATGATGATGATGATGATGATGATGATGATGATGATGATGATGATGATGATGATGATGATGATGATGATAGTTGTGGTGATGATGATGACGATGACAATGACGATGATGATGATGATGAGGATGAGGATGAGAATGATGCTCATCTTTTTGTAAAATAAATCCCTTGTTTAAAACTATAACATAACCAAACTAGGACTGACAATGGATGTTTGTGTATATTTTACACCATGACACACTGCAGATCATGCACACCCTTTCACCAGAGAGAAAGAGTAAGGGAAAGAGAAAGGGAGAGAGACAGAGAGAGAGAGACAGAGAGAGGAAGGGAGAGGGAGAGAGAGAGAGAAAGGGACCTCAACTTAATTTCCCTGCAAGGCTTGCATTGAATTGGAGGAACTGAATTCAGATTCATCTGATTCAAACGTTGTTCTTCCTGGGGGTTTGGTCTTCACTGTTAATGGACCAGACGAACGAAAGTTTAAAATTTGTGACAGATACTGTCTGGTTCTCCCCGGTAAGTCATCCCAGATACAGTAGAAAACATGCACGTTCCTCAGTGTCTCTCCAGCACCAGGGTCTAGGGGGATGCTCACGCCAGCTCCCCCGATGAACGGCCACCCTAAATTAGCTCAATGAAGGCATTTTGTCTCTGGTTTAAATTTGGCATGTGGTTAAATGTAGCCTAAATATGCTCTTCTCATCCGGAGACTGGGGACGGGGGAGGGTTTATTTCTGGGTGCAGACAAAACGTCTACCGGCATGGTGCCAGAAGAGGACGATATTCATAGAAATTGTGTTAAAACGTAAATGTATTTGTGACCTTTTATGACCTCTCCCTTTCTGCTGAATATAGGGGGAAAATAGCATGAGAAGGAGGAACTTGGGGAAATCATTCTGTGATTAGTCTTTACATAACTCAATGTTATGGGCTTTTGTGTCTTTTTATGGCTAGAACAGTGAAGACAGACTGGAAAGTGGGTGGACGAAGAGAAAGCGCATGACATGTCGAATAGGGTTGAACCTCAGGTCGGAATCGAACCGAGGCCTCACCGAGTCATGATCCGCTCCACCCAACTGTAAATCTAACTTCATGTTGTTCATGGTTTGGTTCTGTCTTCCTCCTCCTCCTCTTCTCCAGGTTCCCGGCAGTGAAGAAGAGGTTCCTGAGTGAGCTGAAGGAGCTGAGGCAGAAGGAGCAGAGCCCCTACGTGGTCCAAAGCACCATTAGCCTCATCATGGGAGTCAAGTTCTTCAGGATCAAGATGTACCCCGTCGAGGACTTCGAGGCCTCCTTCCAGTTCTTGCAGGTAAGTAACGACTCGAGAACCCAGGTCCATTGGATCTGAATGAAGTACAAAACTCACTTCTTCGTCAACACATGAAAATATACACACTTGAAAAATATATGTGCCTTCAGCTGATATTATCATGAATTTGTCCTTTTTTATGTGTTGCTTCAGTCTGCGTTGTCGTGAATTAGCCCTTTTTATACATATCAAATATCTACAACTTGGACAAAAATGTGAAGGAACCAAACATTGATGCTTTGTGCACCTCATCCTCGACAACATTAACAACATACCTTCCCAACATGAATTCAGCACTTATAAGAAGGAATATAGGAACACGTCTCATTCCATTCCAAACGTGTGTTTCTCACAGGAGTGTGCGCAGCACTTCCTGGATGTCAAAGACAAGGACAGAGATAAGGACATCAAGCACGCCTTGGCCGGCCTCTTCGTAGAAATCCTGGTTCCTGTCGCAGCCGTAAGTGTCTCCTGCCAAGCTGTTAAACGTGACATGAATTGCGATGGCTGGTTGTTGTTGTTGTTGTGACAGAACAAGCACTTTTGGTTGGCTGGTGACTCAGGCCACCTGTGATGTGATGTCAACATTTTAAAACACACCCCTTTTTAGCTTTAGCTTTTCTCTGTTCATGTATAATCTTTATCTATTTCTTTCTCTATATCTCACTTATTTATTGTTCTGGTTGTGTTGTTTCCCTTGTTAAGCACTTGCTAAGCATTGTGTTTTTGCACTAAATCTTTTTGCACAATATAAATAAAGAAGTCTGATGTATTCGTTGATGGATTGGTGTGATGTGTGTCCTGCGCCAGGCTGTGAAGAACGAGGTGAACGTCCCTTGCCTGAGAAACTTTGTGGAGAGCTTGTACGACACCACCCTGGAGCTGTCTTCCAAGAAGAAGCACTCACTGGTCAGTCCCCAGCACTGCAGCCACACTGCAGCACACATTACTTTACACGCTCGCTGGTCAGTCCTCAGCCCTTCACCCACACTTCAGCACACATTACCTTACACACTCACTGGTCAGTCCCCAGCACTCCAGCCACACTTCAGCACACGTTACTTTACACATTGCTCATAAACACTGTGACAGACTCAGCTACACACCTCACTGACTTAAATGGCTGTGGGTGTCTGGGTCAATCCTGTTGCATGTCCAGGTCAATCCTGTGCTAGTGCGCTCTGTTGTCTGCGGTAGATAACAATTGGGAGGACAGACAGTGGAGCCATTCAAACCAACAGATGTCAACAAGCACGCCATTTAAACATCACACAACGTTTTTTTAAATTTCAATTCATTTTTGAGACAGACGCAACAGACATATTTATCAAGAAGATGATAAATATGCCCCCATGACTGTAGGAATTGGCCACCTTTTTCTATTGTCGAGTGGGCTACGCCGCTTGCGCTAATGCTGGTGGAAGGCAAAGAGGACCCGAGTTTGTGTCCTGTGGTAGGGAACTCGGGAGGAAGTTCCCCACCAGCATCAGGGCCAGCCTGCCCGCTATGGATGACTCATCCTCCATGGATGTTGTGGTGAGACGGCTGGATAGCAGCCCTCACATGCCCGGTCTCACAGAGGACTCACAGTCGCCTGAGGTGGTTTTAGATATTATCAGGAGATATTTCTGTTACGCTATGATCATTTCAGTACCTTACATCAGCACATTTTGTGGATGTAAAAGAAGGCAAAGGAATATCGTCAGGAGGAGTTTCAAATGACCTGAGAGAGGGTCTGATACTGCTGTTATCTGATACCCCTAGGCACTGTACCCACTGGTCACATGTCTGCTGTGTGTCAGCCAGAAGCAGTTCTTCCTCAGCCGGTGGCACATCTTCCTCGCCAACTGCCTCTCAAACCTTAAGGTAACGGACCCGCCCAAGAGGGTCACAAGAGGGTCAGCTTGGTTTTTGCCAATTCTGCAATTCGTATTACAGTTGTACTAAAGCAGTGTTAAACGCTACAGTAGTTATAGTAGTACTTGGCTGTCACATAGTGTATTATAGAAGGAATTAAGTAGTTTTGGAACACTACAATTATAATACAAATACTGTACTATAAACTGTTATTCTAACCATGTATTGTCAGTGTTTTAATGCATCCTTGTTCATGCATCCACCTCTGTTTTGTGCCTTTCTGATTCTGGTTGAAACACATGCTCTTCTCCAGAGCAAAGACCCTAAGATGGCCCGTGTAGCGCTGGAGTCCCTGTATCGTCTGCTATGGGTCTACATGATTAGGATCAAGTGTGAGAGCAACACAGCAACCCAGGGGTGAGTCCTTCTACTCTGTGTATACTACAGTGATCTGCTGGTCTGACAATAGGCCTAGTCCTTCTACTCTGTGTATAATACAGGGATCTGCTGGTCTGAAAATAGACCCAGTGATTCCTAAACTCAGTTGTCAACTCAGAACCAACTAATAATTAGGTAAAATAATGTTCATAGCAAATTTCAAGATAATCTTAAATCCTTTTTTGATTATATGATTACATGAAAGTTGTTCTATGATTATTAGACAGAATATATTATAAATGTTATCATCCTTATTTATGAGGTCTCAAATGAATGTAAAAAAACAGAGAACAGAGAAATGTGCTATTCTTTGGCGTATCTTATAACCAAACATAAAGTATGTATGTATATGTCAACCCTGATGTGTGTTGAATAATTCTCCTTGTGTGTCTGCAGCCGCCTCAGCACCATCATTTCAACTCTTTTCCCCAAAGGATCTCGCAGTGTGGTGCCGAGAGATATGCCACTCAACATCTTTGTCAAAATCATCCAGTTTATTGCACAGGTAGACACAATCCCTAAACATACATAGAGTATTTGTGACAGAAATACCATGTGTGCAAACATGAATAGGCTGTGGGAGTTATTGATGTTAATATAATAGGTTTTTCTTTTCTTTCCTCTGTACATGTAGGAGAGACTGGATTTCGCCATGAGAGAGATTATCTTTGACCTTCTCAGTGTTGGAAAACCAGCAAAAGCCTTTAGTCTTAATCCAGAGGTATACTGTTGACATTCTAGTTCTTCCACCTCATCTGTCTTTGATAGAAAGCTTTAAGTCTTCTCAGTCTGCTGGGATTTTCTCCTTCTATTGGCTCCTGGGGTTATGGTGTATCAACCACAATTGGCCCTATTGTCATATTTACTGAGATCACATGTATGAAAGCACAAGAAAACTCCTATTAAACGATTATTCAAGACATCTGTATGTTTTCCCAAGATCTCAAGATTTTGAGTGAATCAAAGCAATATTGTTTTTAATTGTTACTTGTCACATACTGCATTATATGTATATTTTAGATGTATAATAAAATAATCAAGGATATTGTATTATAGATAAAATTAATAACACTAATGCTATGCATATAAATATACTACAATACCAATAAATATAAGTCATAATGATACATATAAGTAATGATCATACATATACAATACAATACCCATAATAAAGCAAACATGGTAACCATGGATAATAAATTAACCATGGATAATAAAGTAACCATGGTAACTATAGATAATAAAGTAACCATGGTAACCATGGATAATATAGTAACCATGGTAACCATGGATAATAAAGTAACCATGGTAATCATGGATAATGAAGTAACCAAGGATATATTGTCCCACCATGTCCAGAGGATGAACATCGGTCTGAGGGCATTCCTGGTCATCGCTGACAAGCTGCAGCAGAAAGACGGGGAGCCGCCCATGCCCAACACTGGCTGCACCCTGCCCTCCGGGAACACCCTGCGAGTCAAGAAGACCTACCTCAGCACCACCCTCACTGACAGCGAGGCCAAAGTCATAGGTGTGGGAGCCATATAGCCTTAGAACAAAGTCAACTATTTGCTCTTGTTTACTGTTTGCTCACACTTTCATTTAACGTGACTTATAGTGGATACAGTTATGTCATATTTCTGGTCATGGGACATCGACGGTCCGATCCCTGCTGAAGTAGCTCCTGGCTGTGTGCTGAGGTTTCCCTTGAGCAAGACACCTAACCCCTAGTTTGTGTGTATCCTTCGAGTAGCCGTAGTAACTATTGATTGTTCAGTTACTAAGCTATTCTATTCTATTCAGTTTAACTCGCCACTACTGTCTCCTCTCCCTCCGGCCCCCAGGAATGTTCCAGTACTACTTCCAGGTGAGGAAGGCCATCGACAACATCCTGAGACACCTGGACAAGGAGGTGGGTCGCTGTATGATGATGACCAACGTCCAGATGCTGAACAAGGAGCCCGAGGAGATGATCACGTGAGTCCACAGCTCTCCAGAAAACACCACGCGAGTGACTCACACAGCGCTGACGCAAGTGTTAAAATGGCCTCACTGTGTGACGGCATTCATAGTAATTAAAATCAACGTTATTTATGAGATTATTATGGCGTTATGATCTGACGATGACGATGATGACGATGACGATGATGATGATGATGATGATGATGATGATGATGATGATGATGATGATGATGATGATGATGATGATGATGATGATGATTTATTATGGTGACTTTGTTCTTGTTAGTAGTAGCAGTAGTAATAATAGTAGTCATATACTCTGATATACTTGAAACACAAAGGTAAACTAAAGCTTTAGGGTGAATCCAGAATGTTCTCATTCACAGAGGAGAGAGGAAGCCTAAGATCGACCTGTTCAGGACGTGTGTTGCCGCTGTCCCTCGGATCCTTCCCGATGGGATGTCCAGACCAGAGCTGGTCGACCTGCTCTCTCGGTCAGTCAGCAATAATAACAACTTTATTTATACAACCTTTTGAAACAAAAAAGTGTAAAAGGTGCAACAAATTAAAAGGAAAATATCTAAAAATATGATAATGGCGAAATAAAAAATTTAAAAAATGAGCGAGGACATGAATGGAACAAGCATAGAAGGAATACAAATAAATAGATTCCCTTCAAGTGAAGGTACTGTTGTTTTACTTTTACTTTACTAAATGTTACTGGTAATGTTCCTGAACATGAATATACCCTTTGAGCTAGAGGACAAGATGCCATTTCAAGGCTTGTTGCAGTATATGAGACTGCAGTCCAAACTATTACATCAAATGTATATTACATTATGTATCACTGCAGTGAACTCCATATTTGCACGACAGTGCTAAGTGTTGCTGGAGCTAACACTTAACTGGAAATGCTTGAACTACACAGAGGTGTTAGTTCAGATGCTAGCATGACATTCAGCAGCTCCAAACAGTTAGATGAAGATATTTGTACATTTAAATATATATATATATATATATATATATATAAAGTTATTTTTTACTTTCTCTGTGCATTAAAAAATACATATTTACAAGCTTGTTTGTTATTTGATAAAAATGTATGTATAAATATATTGATATAGAAAATCAAAACAATCATTGTTATCTCTTGTTTTCTAAGGTTGACGATCCACATGGACGATGAGCTGAGACTCATCGCCCAGAATTCCTTGCAAAGTCTGTTGGTGGACTTCCCTGACTGGCGCGACGACGTCCTGTTTGGCTTCACCAACTTCCTGCTGCGAGAGGTCCAAGACACCCACCAGGGCATGCTGGACACCTCGCTCAAACTGCTCCTGCAGCTCCTCGCCCAATGGAAGCTGGCCTTGGTCGCCCCAGGGAGGAGCCAGGACACTGCTAAGATACACACGGCTGAGGTAGAGCTTTACAACTCTTTCACAGCTTCTCTAGTGGGATGTTCCTGCTCTAACAGCCAAACTTTGTAACGTCTCTATGCTTTAATATTTATCACTCATCCAATCAAACAGTCCTCACATCACATACATGACCGCTCACATAACTTTCACAACTTATTTTTTTAATAAATCCACTCCAAAGTCAATCCTCCAAAGAGTCACAATAGAAGTAGAGTCTCTCTACTAACACACTATGAAACCTGCTCCTCCACTCTTCCCTCCTCAGCTGTTACAGGCGGGCTCCAGCGGCCCCAGGGTCCCTGCAGAGCGGGGCTCCC
This sequence comes from Merluccius productus, assembly GCA_027122695.1. NCBI lineage: Eukaryota > Metazoa > Chordata > Actinopteri > Gadiformes > Merlucciidae > Merluccius > Merluccius productus. The sequence continues at coordinate 4,004,734 of JAOPJI010000047.1, read as the reverse complement.
ACTCCACTGTGCTGCATGCGGTGGAGGGCCTCGCGCTGGTCCTCCTCTGCTCCTGTCTGCTCAGCACGCGCCGCCTGGGCGTCTCCATCCTCCGGGAAGTACGCTGCCTCTTCATGGCCCTGGGACAGACCGAGGTACTTGGACCTCACATATACCTATTACATATACCTTTTGTATATGTAACTGGTTAAGAATTGTTCCAGCAAATAGATTCAAAGAAATATGACGGATCATTGGAAATTCTAATCTCAATGGTGACCATTGTTTATTCAGTCTAGTTTGGGGTGTATGTTCAGCTATTATTGTCTGGAATTTATGTATGTAATGTTTCAAAGTTAAACGTTAAATGTTACGGAAAGGTAATTTTCATGAACATAAAAACACAAAAGAGACCTTTAGGATAGTCATTGGTGTTGTTCATAGTAATTGCGTTTTTTTGAATCTGTATTTTTCAACCGTAGGATGACAACAAACCAATGATTGAGATCATGGACCAGCTGAGCCCTGTGATCCTAGACAGCTTCATCAACGTGGCGGTGTCGGACACGGTGAGTTATTCACTTAACTAAATGACTGCCTTTCAGTCCGTCATTAGACCGTTATCTTAATATCTTAAGTCTGTAATGTGAAGTGACCTGTGGCTGTGTCTTGTCTTTGGGAAGTACGACCAAGTGACGAATTATCCAGTGTAATATTCCCCTACTGCCTGGGTAATGTAGTTTTAAGCAGCAGAAAATTACGTTCATATTTGAACGTTTACAAAATAACTGCATTCAACTTAAATTATTGTTTGCATACACATTTTAATACATTGAAACAGGTCATTAGGCAAGGCAAGGCAAGGCAGCTTTATTTATATAGCGCATTTCATACACAATGGCAACTCAGTGCGCTTTACATAAAACAAACATTTAACAGTAAGAATTGAAATAAAAATAAAAAATATTTAAAAAAATAAAAATAAAAATAAAAACAACTACAGAAGAATAGAAAGAGAAAAAATAAAATACTATAATAGGTCATTACCATAAAAAACTAAACTACATTACATCTACATTATTCGGATTATATGCTTACTTAACCTTTGACACGTGACTGTTTGACCCTTGACCCTCTTGCTCTGATCCTATCTGTATCCCCAGGCCTCTGTCCCGCTGGGCCACAGCGTGGACCTCCAGTGGCTGGTGGAGTGGAACGCCCTGCTGGTCAACAATCACTATGACGTGCGGAGCCCGTCTCACGTGTGGATCTTCGCCCAGTCCGTGAAGGACCCCTGGGTGCTGTGCTTGTACAGCTTCCTCCGCCAGGACAACCTGCCGAAGCACTGCCCCGTGGCCCTCAGCTACGCCTGGCCCTACGCCTTCACCCGCATGCAGCTGCTCATGCCCCTGGTCGACCCCAAGTAAGCCCCCCTCCTCCACCTCCACCTCCTCCCCTCTCTCCCTGGTTCTCCAGCACCACCACAAGGTCAATACATTCCCATTAACACTCAGACAGTTTAGTGCTAGCGTTGTAGCCTGTCTGCTTTTGTCCATAGTTGTGCTGAATATGAGATTAACACCTCATGACTTTAATCCCCCGATTGGACTTGTTGCAAGGCAACTCAGAGAAACTCACTTTTTAATAATGCCTCTCAGCTATGGTGGCTTGGTGGCTCAAACCCGCTAGTGCGCTAATCACACAGGTGACCCAGGTTCCATTCCAACCTTCGGACACCCCACCGAAAGGTATTGGGTTCAAACCCAAATGACAGCATCCTTGAGCAATATGCCCTAACCCCCGAACTACTCCTTAATGAGACATATCTGAATTTCCCTTTGGTTAAAAGTTTCCTACACCACTAAATAGTAGTAATAATAGCAGCCACCTTCCGTCAGACACTGAATGGATGGTAACTATAGGTTTCACATATAGGCTACACCTGATTCAGCTCTTGTAATGACGTCTCCTGCTTGTGTTGTTCCCCTTTTGTCCTGCTCCTGACTCACCCAGCAACCCGATGTACACCAAGAAGACCAGCACGTCTGCCGGCGGCGATGGCTATGTGACTCTGTGGAGGAACTACCTGATCCTGTGCTTCGGCGTGGCCAAGCCTAGCATCATGAGCCCTGGCCACCTCAGAGCCTCGACACCCGAGATCACCACGGCAACCGGCGCGGCTGACAGCGGCGGCGGTGGTGGCGTCCTCCATGATAACAAGGTACCGTATGTCACCTCCCTCCTACCTCCTCCTGCCCCCCGAGGGGGCCCTTGTTCTCCTTGTTCTTCTCTTTCTCCTCCTCCCCCTCCTCCCATTGTTTTGTCTGTCATCAGGATCAGGTGTTGAGCTCAGAGCTGGGTGATATCTCACTTGTCACGTTACACAAGGCGAGCTTGACTCCCTAAGGAACGGAATATGAAGCACAAAAACCGTATGATGTCATGAATGACATCATACACTTCATTGTTGACTTTTTGCTTGTATGTTGAACTGAGACTGCACTTTGTAATGATGATATGTCATTATTATGAACTAATAGGTATAATAACTCCTAACTTTGTGATGCCGATAGCTACTCTGCATTCTGTCCAGTTGTTTTTTAGAAACTCTATTTTGCTCCTATTTTGATTGTATGAATTGATTGTTCTCAGACTCACTTCGAAGTCACTTTGGATAAAAGCATATAAATGATTAAATGTACATCCTTTTACAAACAAAATAAGAAACAACCACCTTTTAACAGGAGGAAGCTTTTGGACAGCAAGAGAAACATGACATTAAAGAAACAAAAAAACAGATACATATAGGTTTCAAACAAACAAATACACAATTGAAAAGACAGTTTTGGGATTGCACAAATAACAAATTAGACACACAGACAATTTTCAATACTTCCACGTTCAAAGTCCTAAAAGATTGAACTCAAGGCATCATGTGACCTGTGTTTGATTGTAATTATTTTCCACCAGGCCATTGGAAGCCCCTCCGTGGCCTGGCTCCTGAAGCAGCTGGCTCCGCTGATGAGGGCAGAGAGCATCGAGCTGACAGAGTCTCTGGTCCTCAGCTTCGGCCGCACCAACTCCCTGGTCTTTAGGTAAAACAAGAAGACAGGCTCATTATAATAGAAATATATGCTATATGCGCATAATGTATGTGATTTGAATAGTAATTGGGGAAACAGGGAGTGTTCAGATCCAGTTGTAACTGGATGAAACAGGTTGGCTGAGCAGCTTTTTGGGCCAATATTTGAACTTTAACTCTGTGAATGGGACAAAAGCATTGACATGGAAGTTATCACACAATGCATTACTTTCCCAGTAATTAAAGTACATGTTGACCTGTATTTGTGTGGATTTAAAGGAGATAAGCAGGGGATTACAGTTGAGCACAGTATTCCTGCCATTTCATGCCCCATCCTTATTTTCCCTGGAAATGTGATTTTAACCCAAATATGTTCAGTTTGTAACCATAGATCTAATGCAATATTTACTGTAGTTTTTATTTATTTTCTTGAGTATTGTACTGACTACTAGCATTGAGTAGAAAGCTGTTTGAGCCCTGAATCCTATGTTTACATGTTGATGTCTTTATACAGGGAGCTGGTGGAGGAGCTGCATCCCTTGATGAAGGAAGCACTAGAACGAAGACCTGAGGTTGGCTGCTTAGCTGATTGGCTGGTTGTTTGGCTGGTTCATTTGTCGGTTCACTGGCTGGTTGGCTGGTTGTTTGTATGGCTGGTGGCCGATTGGTTGGTCGGCTGGTTGGTTAGATGAAGGGTTGGTTGGTTGATGGTTGTTTATTTGGTTGGTTTGTTGGATGAAGGGTTGGTTTGTTGATTGTTTTTTAGTTGGTTGTTTGGATGAAGGGTTGGTTTGTTGATTGTTGTTAAGTTGGTTGATTGGATGAAGGGTTGGTTAGTTGATGGTTGTTTAGTTGGTGGGATGGTTGGCTGGTTGCTTACATGCTGGTTGTCAGATGGTATGTTAGTTTTGTTGGTTGGTTAGCTGTTTGGCTGTTTGGTTGACGGGTTGGTTGAGTGGGTGGTGTTGGTCTGGTGGGTCAGTCAGCAGGTTGTTCTGGCCTGTTGCTGTAGTAAAATGTCTCTTCTTGTTGACCCAGAACAAAAAGCGGCGTGAGCGAAGAGACCTCCTGAGGCTCCAGCTGCTGAGGATCTTTGAGTTACTGGCAGACGCCGGCGTCATCAGTGACAGGTAACCTTGTGTAACACAGAGATCCTCACTCGCTATCTAGCCTTTTTTTGCGTATTTATCTCACTTTTCAACTGTGTGTTATGTAAGTCATAATGTACGTCGAGCCGGCCATTATTGTGAAATAAACCCCAACAGGGTGATGCAGGACTCGGTTGGAAACAGCGTCCATAGCAATGTTCTGTTATTCATAGCAGCGGTCTGCTATTCAGAAATAACAGACCGCAGAATGTCATAACTGACCGATCAGAATCGAGTTTTCAACAAAGCCATGTAATGTTTGTCTGAAACAGCACAAGCGGGGCGTTGGAACGGGACACCCTGGCCCTAGGGGCCTTGTTCCTGGAGTACGTGGACATGACCCGCATGCTGCTGGAGGCGGAGAACGACAAGGACGCTGAGATCCTCAAGGACATCCGGGCCCACTTCAGCACCATGGTGGCCAACATGATCCAGTGTGTCCCAGGTAGGGGAGGGTTCCTGTTAAGCTTCAGACCAGACCAAAACAATAACTTTGTTCTCAGAATTAGGTCATGAAGTAATTTGTGACACAAACACATTTGAATAAATCTTACATAAATGTTATTTGTATTAATAAATAATAATTTAAAAAAAATGTAACTAATGATATATTATTGTTTCAAAAATATATAACCGACAATTCTCTAAATGGATAACCTTGTCATACAAATCACTGTATGACACTGTACACTGACAGTGTACTGTCTGTATTCCGTAAAAAGTATCCGCACACTTTAAATCTCTCTCTGGGAGGAGGATGTCTATTACAGTCCATCAGTCCATTAGTGGAATGTCCCTGCTGGCCATTATGGGATTATGAATTATTAAAAACGGGCCCTCAATCTGTCTCGGCCTAGTGCCGCACACTGGAACAGAAGAACTTTAACATTGATCTCCATTTGGACATTTCCCACCGGGGAACGAGTTCTAAAAATAGTGTCTAAATTAAAACAAGAGTTCAAGGGATGCTCAGACAGGTGATAACTTACATTATACCATGGGAACTTTCTCTAAGTGGCGCATGACCAGACAATAAGACTACATTACTACAATAAGACTACATTAAAATGTTGAAGATAAGGTCAAACATCAAACATAACTGCTAGTTCTGCTGACTCATGCTCACCTCTCCTCCTCTTCCTCCTCTTCCTCCTCTTCTTCTCTCTCTAGTACACCACAGACGCTTCCTGTTCCCCCAGCAGAGTCTTCGTCACCACCTCTTCATTCTCTTCAGCCAATGGGCTGGCCCGTTCAGCATCATGTTCACCCCCCTGGACCGCTACAGCGACAGGAACCACCGGATCACCAGATATCAGTATTGTGCCCTCAAGGTACACCAAGCACACCCAATGGGCCCTGGGGCCTCATTACAGAAAGAATCCTAACTGCTCATCCTAAGTTAAGTTAGGAAACCTGCTTCTGTAATACCAAAACCCCTAAATGCCTTCCTATCTTAAGTTAGGATAGGTTTTCAGAGTTAGGAAGTTTCTGTAATGAGGCCCCTGGTGACTAAGGCCCAATCACTTCTCTATGAGCTTCTCAATCGCTAGTAGTTTCCCGTAAAGGACTTTCTTTGCGTAGCAGGTAGATGAATCTTAATGGGTTACATCACTTTGCTAATACATAAAGCATTTATATTTGGCTACAATATGTTCAATATAAAGTACAGATCAATGATGTATTTGCTTTTACTGCTGTGGGCCAACTTTTTTCAGTGACTCAGCCAAAGTTAAATCGGACTCTCAGATGTTTCATCTTCTAATTTTAGCCTGTGCCATAGTCTATACATAGAGGCTAAAGTCATTGCAATGGCGACACATAGTCCCTGTTAACGCAGCAGTATATCATGTAGCTACTTGTCTTGGAGACGCTGCTATCGGCTGTAAACAGCTGAGCTCATTAACAAAACAAAGCTACTGCCAGTAATTTGCTGGTGCCCATGTTCAGGTTTAAGAGAGTGCTTGTTTGACCCATTACCCATAATACCCAGGAGTGTAATTATTATCTTTTCAATTGTTTTAGACTGTGTACGACCCTTTATTCATTTGACGTTTTAAGACATTTAAGACAATTTGCTCTTAACTACACTGTTATCAGCAGCACAGCCGGGCAACGAAATAACTTCAATTATATAATAAGGACATTGTCCTTTTAAAACCCTTTTAAAACCCTTGCAAAAAGTTTGGCAACGTGTTGTGTGTGCTCACAGCAATCTTACTAGAGAGAATGTTTTGAATGCATTTCTATCCAGGTTGTCGGGACATTATGAATACATGCTTGGTATTGATAATGTATTGCCAAATATAAACGTGCACAACAAACTAAAACAAGCACCACACTGTTTTCAGTGTGGCCCTCTCAAGCGTTGTCCATAAGATTTCAAGCTTCTCCCAACTCCATAGCAGACTTTCTCACGCTATCCAGACCCTGGCTGCATCTGAAATAGCATCGCTACAGTCCATTTCCGATGGCGCCCGCCCCCCCCCCCCCCCCGCCCCCCGGAGGCGGCGGCCGCGGGCGGGGGG
>JAOPJI010000047.1:3985389-3997990 GCA_027122695.1 Merluccius productus | reverse complement strand
CACCCCTAAAGTCCATTTCTCATGTCCCCCCCCCCCCCCACCAAAAAAAACCAATTCACTCTCCCCCGATGGAATGGTTTCCTGAAATAACCGTTCATCTTTTTCTAGATGTGCCTTTTTTTATTTGGTTTTTCCTCCTCCCCGTCTAGGCGATGTCTGCCGTGCTGTGCTGCGGCCCAGCGTTTGATAATGTTGGCCTGTCGCCAGACGGCTACCTCTATAAGTGGCTGGATAATATACTGGCCTGCCAGGACCAGCGGGTAAGTGGGCAGTGATTCATCATGCCTGTTGTATTTAAACAAAGAAGTGACCCAGAAACAACCCTCTGATCGCTTTGGATTCGGGGCCCGAATCGGATGAAAAAGTACAAAAGCTGACCGAGCTTGTCATTGAGCTGCCGAAGGGTTGGCAGCCAGTGAAAGGTGGCTTTTATGTTAGCAGTAATTTAATTATTTCATCTTTTTATTTATTAAGGCACAAAGTGTGGCACATTTCTCTGTGTGCGCATGTTTATTTTATTCATTCTTCATAACAAGTAAAGTTGATTTTCAGCTTGTGCCTCTGTGTTTACATTACATGGGTGTGGGTTGAATGGATGATATTAGCTTGGCCTGTTGCCCAGAACAGAAGTTATTTATCATCTTTCTGGCATGATAGATTCCTCCCTACGCCGCATAAAAACCAGCACACGCTTTTCAAATGAAAAAAACGTCCTCTTTCCAAATTGGATACATCCTGAGAGAAGCTCCCTTTGTGAACTGAATCAACCTTTGCTTCACAGAATCAAACATGGCGGATACAAGAGACAAAGTGGATGCGGAAATATGTTCCACAAGTCGTTCTAAAGCGATAACGCTCATCCTCGCTCTTAAATCTCCTGATGTTCACTGACCCAATATGTAGTAAGAGAGGAGCAGTCTAAAGCGGCTTTGGACCAAGGATACATCATTACATTACATACAGACAACATTTTCTGAAGTAGGCTACACTGATGTTTTCCTGACTATCTCTTTAGACATAAATCACCCATACATCTTCAAGTCAGAAGGTTGTGATTGGCCCAGATAGTATACTAACTGCTACTGCTTCCCAAAGGGTATAGTGAAGGAGCAACAGGATGGATGTTTTGGAACGTGGCCATAGTCCTGTGTTGTGTTGTCCTCTCAGGTTCACCAGCTGGGCTGTGAGGTGGTCATCCTGTTGCTGGAGCTCAACCCCCAGCAAGTGCACCTCTTCAACTGGGCCGTGGACCGCTGCTACACCGGCTCCTACCAGCTAGCGTCCGGCTGCTTCAAGGCCATCGCCACTGTCTGTGGGAGCAGGTGCAGTATTTCCTCTGTCCTCACATTACAGGAGTCATGTTTTTTTGTGTTTGTGTTCTTGAGCTTTATGGGGGCCTTCTCACGATTTTAAAATGTTAACCTTCCTGACAAAGGTTGATGACAACCATCAATTTACATTGATTGTAAATGTGTTTCTAAACCACAGTTGCAGCTTCATCCCTTTGCGGTTTGATAAATATTTCTAGTTCATTTTTTATTTGTGATTTCAGTTACGACCTTTTGGGACAATGATCTCTTGTAGTTTTCCAGATCGTAGGTCCTTGAAATTCTCCTGTATATCACATATAGTTGTAGTTAAATCTTGTAGTTTACGCTGTGGTGTTTGTTTCCACACCTGTTTGAGATGCAGCGCAGCAGCGCTGTGACGGATGCATTCAGCCGCAAGCCTCTTGATCTTCCAATTTTCCTCCTGGAGGGTCTGAAGGGCTCTGGCCAATGATCTTAGAGCTCCAGACCTCCATCTCCGCTAATCCTCTTAAGGAGCTCACCATTCAGCCCACATAGTACTTCCCTTCTTTGTTTTATTGCTCTCTAGGAAGGAGTTCACACCCATGCCACGATCCTGGGGAAACCCTGCTAACACACACAAGCCATGTTTCTCTATCGTGGAGTGCGTAATGTGAATATCACCCTCTTCCCAGGAACTACCCGTGTGACGTAGTGACACTGCTGAACCTGGTCCTCTTCAAAGCATCTGACTCCAGTAGGGAAATCTATGAGATTTCAATGCAGCTAATGCAGGTAAAGACCTCAAACCAGACCAGGCCAAAAACCTTTGCTTGGATTACTCCCAATATGTTTTTAACTGACATAAGTCCCCTTTCTTCTTTTCCGTCTCACCAGATTCTTGAAGCTAAGCTGTCTGTGTACTCTAAGAGGATTGGTGAGCAGAAGCCCAGCAGTATTCTCTATGGCACCCATGGGCCCCTTCCTCCTCTCTACAGCGTCTCTCTAGCCCAGCTCTCCTGCCAGCTGGCCAGGATGTACCCTGAACTCACCCTGCCTCTGTTCTCAGGTGACCGCGCACATGTGTGTGTTTGTGTGTGCGCGCGTGTGCACGTGCACGTGTGTGTGTGTGTGTGTGTATTTGCGTGTGTGTGCATGTGTACCATGTGGTATTTTAGTATACATGTCCACTTTTGTTACATTTGTAGTCTTACTTTGTTGTAGTTGTTTCAAGTCAATTCCCAATAGTTTCTCAATTAAAAAATATATAAAATAAAAATCCCCTAGCACTGTTCAGTCACTGTTACTATGACAACCAATTGGAACAGTAAGCAACTGACAAAAAAATGTAGTTATCAATATATTTTTGTCACCCATAACATGCATGGGTGACCACTAAGATCTCTCACTTAACCTCTCTCTCTCTCTCTCTCTCTCTCTCTCTCTCTCTCTCTCTCTCTCTTCTTCTTCTCTTCCTCCCTCCCTCCCTCCCTCCCTCCCCTCCCTGCCTGGCTTCCAGAGGTCAGCCTGAGGTTCCCCACCACCCACCCGAACGGCAGGCAGATCATGCTGACCTACCTCCTGCCCTGGCTCTCCAACATAGAGCTGGTGGACCAGGGGCTGCTCTCCCCTCTCTCCACGCCCAGTAGCCCAGAGTATGAGCCTGCCGGGCGAACCGCTGGCCTGGGGAGCTCCCATCCCCAGCTGAAGGGCAGCGGATGGGGGTCCCAGCAGGCCACCTCCATGGTGCTCAACAACCTCATGTTCATGACCGCCAAGGTGTGTATGAGGTGGTAAGAAGGAGAATGAATCCGATTTGAAATATTATGTTTTTTTCAGTAAATGCAATGATGTGTTGACACCAAACGCAAAGCGCATTTTCGCACGGTGCGATTACATACAAAGTCAATGCAAAAATGCAAATAACGTGACGCTAATGGCGAAATTCGCATCATTCAACTCACTCGACCAGTTCGCGTAAGTCGGCATAAGTATGCTTAGATAGTTTTTAGCCTCACTTATGTAAGTCACTTTGGATATGAGTGTTAGCCAAATGAGAAAATGTAAATGTCAAAATATATTATATAACTTTTTTTATAATTTAGCACTTTTTTATTAAAAGTGCATTTGTCATTTGTGTTTGAACCAGGTAACATAAGCAGAAGAATTTGGTGTGTGTGTGTGTGTGTCTGTCTGTCTGTGTCTAGTGTGTGTCCTGACGAGATCAACCTTCAGTCTCAAACCACTAACTGAATCATGCCCAGGCGGACCACCGTAACATAATGTGTGTAGTGTAACCATATTCTCCTCCTCCTCTGCTCCTCCCCTGGCAGTATGGAGACAACGTACCTGGTCCAGAGATGGAGAACGCCTGGAACTCCTTGGTCAACAATGAGCGCTGGAGCAGCAACCTGAGGACCACACTGCAGTTCCTCATCAGCCTGTGTGGCGTCAGCAGCGACACCCCACTACTGCCCTACGTACGTCTGAAAGCCAGTGGTTTGACCAAAGATGGTAGATAAGGAAACAGAACGCATTCAAAGCAGCGCCAACGGGGGTGAGAATGGCACCGCTCCTGAGTGGGCGGGGCCTTTACACTGGCGCCGTCGTTAATACCGTGAGATCGCTTGATGAGTCTCAAACAAACTTGTTTTTCGCCGGATCTACAAGTCAGAAAAACGTTGATTTAGTGTCACCTTTGATTTGTGAAGGTCTGATATTTACTTTGATTTCAATGCTAAAGAAAATAATAGCCACATACGACCAAGCCCTCCACATCTCTCATTGGAGTGAATGGAGCCTGTGCCCACTCTAGTCTCCTAAGGTGTATGTGTGTGTGTGTGTGGGGGGGGGGGGGGCAGTAAGCCCGCCAAATGCCATGCCTTGTGTAGCACACATGATAATGACAGGAAGTAAGAAGGACCTGGTTAGTCTCCTTTTGAGATGTCTCGGGTTTGACTTGAATCTAAGCAGAATCAAATCAAATCCAACTGTATTTATAGAGCGCTTTTCGGGCAAAACAGCAATACAAAGTGCTTAACAAGGGACACAACAGGAACAATAAATGCGTTTAAAAGAACAGTAAAAAAACAATCACAGAGATACCAAAGTTTGAATTGGAAATGTCACAGATGCGAATTAAAAAACAATAAAAAAGACAAGGAAGGATATGTAGGGGTTAGGGTGTCTTGTTACTCCAATTTTGATTGTATTCTGTGATTGTTCTCGGCCCACGTTGGATGAAAGCGGCTAAAAGCACCAAATCTAAATGTAAATGAATCCAATGTGTCGTAACATGTTGTTGTATCATAACTATGTGTGTGTGTGTGTGTGTGCAGATAAAGAAGGTGGTGGTGTACCTGTGTCGTAACAACACCATCCAAACGATGGAGGAGCTGCTGTTTGAGCTACAGCAGACGGACCCCGTCAACCCGGTGGTCCAGCACTGTGACAGCCCCCCCTTCTACCGCTTCACCGCCACCGGAAAGCCCTCCGCCGGGGCTTCAGGCACCACATCCAGCAGCAACACTGTTGTTGCGGGCCAGGATGGCTTCGCTGACGCAGACGAGACGAAGGTGTCCAAGGAGAGCGAGGAGAGGTAGGCCTCCACACACCCAGCAGCTGTGACTGAATGTCTGGCCTGAACATTGTTCTCTTGGAGCCCTTATGGGGATCTCAAGCTCTCCCATCATGCTCTTGTTCTGTGACCGCCACTACAGGCTCAGCCACATCAAGCGCGCACACAACCGCCTGGAGTCACGCTACAGCAACAGCTCTGGAGGATCCTACGACGAGGAGAAGAGTGAGTATCTTCTCCTCCAGCTGGAGCACCATCTCCCCCAGCTGGAGGACCCTCGGGTGTGACTGTGAAATGTAGGGCTGCAACTAACGATTATTTTGTTTATAGTCGATTCATCTAACGATAATTTTTCAGATTCATCGATCCATAATAGCAAATGCCATCACAAGTTACCAGAGTCACCATCACAAGTGATTTTGCTTTATCTGACAAGCAGCCAAGAAAAGTATTCATTTTATAATGATCCATGAACCTAAAATATAAATTTCTGAAGCATCAAGCAGCAAATATTTAGCATTTGTACTTGCTAAACAACTAACCGAATAATCGATTATAAAAATTGTATTCGATTCATTTTCTGTTGATTGATAAATCGATGAATCGACTAATCGTCGCAGCCCTAGTGAAACGTCCGGCAGTTAGCTTGGGTGTTGGTGTGTGCAGCGGATGGTGTGTCTGTTGATTATGCATGAGGAGGACCACAACAGAGTGGCCCCTGAGATGTGAGGGGCCCCGGGTCTTTGAGGGGCCGGCTGCGAGGAGAACAACTGGCACCGGACTAAAGGAATACTGTGGAGGGGGAGCGCGGGGGCCGGCGAGGGGGGTTGCTCAGGCACTGCCAGTGACCTGAAATCGACCTTGTTTCAACAATTTCTGGGTCCAAGTTGCGAAACTTGTGAATAGAGGTTGGAAAGATTAAGTCGCAATAAAAATAAAATATGACAAGACTATGGTGGACGGAGAAGAGCTTTTTCAAGATAAATAAACAGCCAATAAACAAACAGGTTTTGGTTTGATATGCATACGAAGCTGTTCGAACACCTTGGGGCTTCCAGGGTTGGAATCAGAGTAGGGACATTTCATCTATTTAACATGTGTGTGTGTTGCCTCAGGTGACCCCGTGCCCCCCTACGCCGCATGGCTGATGTCAGTGGTGGAGACCAACCTGCCCCACCCTCTGCCCATGCCTTCCAATGGAGGGTGCTGGGTCCCGCTGGTGGACTTCCTGCCAGAGACCACCGTCACGCCCAGAGGACCCCTGCACAGGTAGGACCCCCCCCCCCCTTGGGAGTGTCTCTGGAGTAAACCACAGGTTCCTTAAAAGTGACAAGTTTGAAAGGTTGTTTGTTTTGAATGATGTTGGTTTTCACTGTCTACTTGTCAACTTGTGTCCTGTCCAGTTGAATGTTCGATACAGTAGACACTGTGTCCAAAGCGGCTTTCCTTCCAGACAATAAGGTTTATGAATGATGATGGTGAATCTCATCTGAGCATTTCTATTTTATACTGAAGTTAATGTTGTAATCTTGTAATCGTGTCTCTCCTTAATGTGATCATCAAAATATTCATTTTGAAATGAAACTCTACTAGTAGACACTTCTATCCAAAGTGACTCACGGCGAATTGAGATAGATGTCATCAAGGCAGGTAGAGGTTTAGGTTTGTCTTGCTTAAGGATAGCCTATGGGTAAGCTGCGGACAATGGGGGATGGAACCCAGTACCTTTGGGCTGGGAGTTAATATTCATGGAAGGCTTCATCCTGGGTCGTGTGTCTTCTCTATGACAGGTGTAACATAGCGGTGCTCTTCATGACAGAGATGGTGGTGGACCACAGCGTCAGGGCAGACTGGGCCGTCCACCTGCCCCTGCTGCTGCATGCCTTGTTTCTGGGTATGTATACAACAAACCTGACCCCAAGACTTTACTTAATCCTGACCCTAAGACTGTACTTAACGCTGACCCTAACCACAACCCTGAACCTAACACCCAACCTTAACCCTAATCCTAACACCTAACCTTAACCCTAATCCTGACACCTTACCTTAGCCCTAACCACAACCCTGAACCTAACACCTAACCGTGAACCTTACAGCTAACCTTAACCCTAACACCTAACCCTGACCCTAACACATAACCTTAATCCTAACCCTGAATCTGAACCTTTACTGAAAAGTGACCTCAACAGGAACTCACAGAGGCTGTCCTACCACCTCTCTCTCCCCCAGGTATGGACCACTACCGTCCAGAGGTGTTTGACCACAGCAAGCGTCTCCTGCTCCACCTGCTTATCACCCTGTCCTGTAACAACAACTTCCAGAGCGTCGCCTCGGTCCTGCTGCAGAGCCGCGAGGTCAACACCAGCAAAACCCTCACCAGCAGACCCAGCTTCCAGCCAGACTGCTCCGCTACAAGTACGTGTATGCATTTTACATCATAGGTCATATTTTTATCTTCATAACTTTTTACATTTTCTTCTGTATTCACTGTTATCTTTATAAAAACTCCCTGTTTGGTCAAGCAGTTGAGAATAATTTGCACAAATAATGAAAATAACAACAGAGGAAACGACAGGGGATTACGGGGAAAAGAACCCCACCAATACAAACTTCTTGGATGAAACAAAGATGTCCTCTGGATCTTACAACAACATCGCTTGGCGTCTATAAGAGAAGCTCCAGCAACATGATTTATGAGGGACATACAGATTGTGGCACTTGGAACAACAAAATGCATTAACCGTCATTAACCCCCATTAAGGAGAGAACTGTTACTGGGCTCAGCTGAGCTGTGAGCGTAAAATGAAAAAAGCTTCCCTGGGGGATGTTGGGAGGTTGTATTTGCATGGCAGCTGTACATTTAACCCAGCGCTCTTCTCTTTCAGCTAATCTCCGCTGAAGTACCGGCAAGAATTTAGCTTACATTCCTTGTTGGGGAGAACAGATAAGTTCCTTATCGAGGGGAGGAAATATTTAGAAACGGTGCCAACAACAATATTGTGTACAGAGGACATCAGGGGTCTTGATTAAAGCATTCCAACATGACTATTTATACCCCTACCCAGACGGGCCTTGTGGGCTGGTGCTCCACACATCTGGAGATTATCTTCAACCACCCCTTTATATTTATTTCAAATGTCTGAATGAATTTGGAATCAGTGCATTTTGTCCACTCTCTGTTCAAGATTCAAGACGCTATACTAAGACTCAATATTCACTTTTTTGTCCACCGGCCAAATGGCTAGTGAATGTTCAAATTGTACCAGACACTCAATAGATTACCATTGTTTGTTTGGCTGGTGAGTCAGGCAAATCTACCAGCCACTTGCATATTGTACCAGCATTTGGCTGGTGGCTCGGGCTAATTTTGTGCCCTGCTAAGACTTGATCATGAGATATTAGGTTCATGATTCAATTCTAGGAATTGAATTCAATAGGTACAGCTTAAAACATTGATGGAAGATGGAAGTAATAAGATGTAACAGGCCAGTCGTACAAACAAACACACACACACACACACACACACACACACACACACACACACACGCACACACACACACACACACACACACACAGTGTTACGTCTACAATGTAAAAGAAAGCCTCCTCAAGTGTGTGTTAAGTTAGGTTTTGAAGGAGCTTCTCATTGCACTTATCTTGTGAAGTGTGGGTGTATCTGGGGGTGGTGGAGTCTGAAGCCAGACCTCTTTAATAAGAGGAGGGTCAGAAGGTGTAAGCTCCTGCCTGAGGAGAGGTTAGGAGACAGCAAGCTCGCAGTGTGAGAGATATGGATGGGTCAGGCACCATGTTATATATATGGTAAAATGGAGGAGGATAACAGGGAAGCTGCAGTCGAGGATCTTAGGTGCTGTTCTGTAACGCCGACCCTGTTTGCTTCCTCTCGTGGTGGCGCTGCTTGGGCATAGCTTGCATTTGGGAGTGTCCTCTACAAACTCAAACACAAACAAACAACGGTGATATTATCTCAGTCGTGTTAAGCCGGCCTATCCCATTACTGCCTCAGACAGACCAGGCGATGTAGAACCTCTAGACATGACTAATTGGATTCAAATTCCTGGGATGCCAAAACACAGCCCCTCTTACTGCTCCCTGGGTCTCCTCCACACACACCCAAGGCCCTCCTTACCTCAATACCTGCACCTTTCAAAGTAATAGCGCGGCCATGCAACTTAGTGCTGTAAAACCTACAGAATAGAACAGAATTAGACTCTTAAAGCGTATACATAAAAATTGTAACATTTAGACTCCAAATTGAATGAGGTGTCACAAAGTTGTTTTGTCTTGCACAAGAACAACATGTGGCACACATGGCGGTCGAACCGACAACTCGCCGATTGAAAACTCTTTGTAAAACTCTTTCTTCCTCCTGACGTTTGACCTCCCTCCACCAATAGTCACCCACCTCCTCTCCTGTCCAGGTGGAGGGTTTGACTTCCTGAGGGAGTGCCAGGGGTCTCCCGTCCCGGACTCCGGTCTGAGCTCCTCCTCCACCTCCTCCAGCCTCAGCCTGGGAGGGAGCACCAGCAACCTGCCTGACATGTCCCCAGAGGAGCTGGACTCCTCCAGCCAGCTGGACGACAAGACCAACAAGCTCATAGAGTTCCTCACCACCAGGTACTGGGCCTTTTTCACCCAGTGACCATCTTGGTTCCATCTTGGCTCTCAACACTAGCCGGGTCACCAATCACATTTTAAGGTTGCCTATATTGAGGAGTTGGTCACCTGATTTATTACACGGCTTTGTTGAATACTCGATTCTGATTGGTCAATTACGGCATTCTGCGGTCTGTTATTTCTGAATAGACCGTTGTTATGGAAGCTATTTACAACTGTAGATTCTAACAGACTATTTTTTTTAGCAGAAGCATATTTAGTAAAATATTTTTTGGTTGTTATATTTTGTGTCAATTGTGTGTTGTTGATTTCTTTAGTAAGTAGCCATATAATAAGCAGGATTCGCGTCAGGGTCCTGCATCACCCTGTCGTGGTTTATTTTGCAATAATGACCGGCTTGCTGTACATTATCCCTTACTTAGTACGCCCCTACTGGTTTCACATTCAGAGAGCAGACTATCACAGGATAAAGCCAACATCATCGCACACATGTAAATGTCAAAGCACACTTTTAAATTATGTAAAAGCCAACTAGCTGCTAGCATGCTAATACAGCTGACTTTTTGCATGAAGGAAATCTTACCTGCAACTGATTTGAATGCACATTAATGACATTCTGAAGAAAAAAAGGCAGGCAAAATGTATCCTCATCTTTGTCTTTAGTCTATATTGGTTGGTTTTAACTGGGTCACGTCATAACCGGTATCGGTACCAACCCGGCTGATGCCATATGTCCAGTGTCAGCTCTTGAAAGGCAAGTGGTCATGGTCACCGAGCTGATTTAAGGCTCTCTAACGGGTTCTCCCTGGTGTTCCCCAGAGCCTACGGACCCCTGTGGTGCCACGAGGACATCTCACCCAAGAACCAGAGCTCCAAGAGCACCGAGCAGCTCACCAACTTCCTGCGCCACGTCATCTCTGTGTTCAAGGAGTCCAAGTCAGGTACGGTTCAAACGTGTTAGAATATGCTCAATACTTAATAATTTACTTATATTACTGTATTATCAAATAATGGTACACCGCTACCCCTGCTTTACAAACAAAATGTAATACAGTTTTCTCGAGTCCGTCTGTGTGAGGATGGACTCTCCCACATGTGATGTCACAAATATGATTTACCTTTTTTTTTTTAACCCTGCCATTACAATGATGGCTCTTCAATGCATCACATTCAGACATCTCACCGGTCTGTCTTCTGCTTTGTCCCTTGTCTATCTGTCCTCCATCCGTCCAGACTTCCACCTGGAGCAGCAGCTGAGTGAGGTGGCGCTGCAGACGGGGCTGTGCAGCTCCTCTCGCCACTACGCCAGCCGCTCCTTCCAGGTGTACCGGGCCCTCCGGCGGCCCCTGTCAGCCCACGCTGTGTCCGACCTGCTCTCCCGGCTGGTGGAAGTGGTGGGGGAGCACGGGGAGGAGGTACAGGTCAGTAGTAGTGTGTGTGTGTGTGTGTGTGTGTATGTGTGTGTGCTATTTACGATTTATTCATTTAGCAGGCTTTGGCTTTGGCTTTTAGCATGATATTAAGGAGCAGGTAGGGGTCTACAAGTAGGCTTTGGACATTGGGGATCGAACCCAGAACCTTTCAGCTCAGAGTTGGACAGCCTAGCCTCTACACCGTGTGCCACTGTGCATATGTGTGTGTGCGTGTGTGTGTTCATCACGTAGTAGATAACTGAGTGTGTCCAGATGTAAGAAAACAGCTGCAATCCACACAATGAACATCTGACTTTCAACAGATTAGATTCCTTAACTTCTCATTTTGATCTTAAAAAAAAGAAGTTTTAAGCAATTCAATTAAAAAGATTTGAAGTGGACCCAAACAAAAGCAGAAGGACCCGGCTGTTCTTCTTATGCTGCAGTAGCGTTTAAATGCATTGATACACGCGACCACTGTCATGATAAAACATCAGCTAACCGTCTGCTCTGCTTCCAGGGCTATGTGCTGGAGGTACTGCTCACTCTTGAATCAGTGGTGGATAACCTGGCAGAATGTCTGAAGAACCAGGACCTCATGGCCCTCCTGACCAGGTCTGACCGGTGTTCCGCATCTCATCTTATAAACGCACGCGTTTCTGTCTCGCACAACAGCCCCAGTGATCTTCATGACCGCTTTGTTCCCTTCCAGAGCATCTTCTCCAGACTTCCTCGGCGGCGGCGGTGTAAAGTCCATGTCCGACAGGAAGAGCACGGGCCAGCTGAACCTGAGGCGGGCCGACCGGAGCCGGCACCAGCGGAGCTCCTCGGTTCCCAAGAAGTTCGGCGAGGCGGACCACTCGCGTTCGGACCCCCCCAGGAGCGCCACCATGGACCGCCTGCAGGCCTGCTTCCAGCACGGCGGCGGGGGGCCGTCCAAGCCACCCCGCAGCCCTCTGTCCTCCTCCGTGGACGACCTGCACGACCCCTCCAACGCCAACCACCCCAGCAACCTGCTGGCCACTGTCTTCTGGGTGGCCGTGTCGCTCATGGAGTCGGACTTTGAGTTTGAGTACCAGATGTCCCTGAGGCTGCTGAGCAAGCTGCTGGCGCCGGTGTGCCTGGACAAGCCGCAGAGCCGCGAGAAGCTGGAGAAGCTGCGGGAGCAGCTGCGGTGGAGCGGCTTCAGGGGGCTTCAGCAGCTCCTGCTGAAGGGCTTCACCTCGCCCTCCACCACCGAGCTCACCCTGCACATCTTCTGCCAGCTCACGCCCGTGTCCCGGGTGCCCGTGGTGGACACCTCTCAGACCATAGGTATGGGTTGCGTTACTGATGGTGTGTGGGTGCACTCGTGTGATGACAGATCGGGTGCGTTACGTCAGTAAGTAAGGGATAATGTACGCAGAACCCCGACACAAATTATTATCCCGCTTATTACACTGCTACTTACGAAAGAAGTTAATCATTTTACACAAAATATAACAAAAGAAAGATGATTTTATTGATTTTAAAATGATTTTATTGCTTTGTGCAAAGAAAAATAGTCTGTTAGATTCTACAGTTGGAACTAGTGTCCATTAGCCTGGCGAACACCAGACTAAATCACAAATTAGATGTAGTCTGGCGACCACCTATTCATTTTCCTGTAGAGGAGGCGTGGTTCCCGATCGTCCAGAGCCGTTTATTGG
>JAOPJI010000047.1:3918523-3928523 GCA_027122695.1 Merluccius productus | reverse complement strand
TTTGCATCAACAGCAAGAAATCACGTCTATTTGCGTCTTTGCATTGACTTTGTATGTTATCGCGCCGCGCGAAAAATGCGCTTTGCATTTGGTGTGAACACGGTATTACCAGACTGGGGAGAATGGCAGGTAGTGAAGTTAGCTCTCCTTGTAATAATGTGTGTGTGTGCTCCCTGGGTGTGCTGGGTCTTCAGGTGTGTGTTCCCTGGGTGTGCTGGGTCTTCAGGTGTGTGTTCCCTGGGTGTCCTGCGTCTTCAGGTGTGTGTTCCCTGGGTGTCCTGGGTCTTCAGGTGTGTGTTCCCTGGCTGTCCTGGGTCTTCAGGTGTGTGCTCCCTGGGTGTCCTGGGTCTCTCCACAGTGAAAGACATGCATGTCAAGATGCCCTTGATACGGCACTCCTAGGCCCTGGACCCACAACTGGTCCCCCAAGTGCCTGGCTGTGGCTGCCCACTGCACAGAGAAGTGGGTTAAAAGCAGGGGCCAAATTTAGACTCTGTGAAACATGTTGATGGAAAAGACAAGAAGAAAGAAAGATGGGGGCATAGATAGATAGAGGCTAAGAGATAGAGAGAAAGAGACAGATGGAGAGAGAGAAATAGCAGGACAAAATGGTGCACCTGTGTGATGGAAAATTACAGACCTCCATACAAAGTGTTTTAAGGCAGTTTGGTGTGTGAGTGTGTGGCCCAGTTTGGGGCACCCTCATGAACCAATGCTACAAACCTGAACAGCCAGTTGTTACTCATGCTATTGTTAAAGACAAGATTTATTAGTTATAGATAAATCTGCAAAGAAAATGTCAGTCTACTTCCGCATGGCGGAGACCGGCGGGACCGGTTTTGATTACATTTATTGCAGGTGGCCTATGACTACATAAGCATGATTGGACTGTAGGCGTGCTGTTCTGTGCCACTTTATGTCAGCGTATATCCCATCACCTATTCACAGGAGTCTGCGTTCTGTTGGCCTATGTGCTGTGGAGTAATATATGGGCTGTTTGGTGGAAGCTTTCTTTAAAAGCGTCTTACAATACCATGAATGTAATATCTGCATTATTAGAATGGGTGGCCGAGATGGGAATGAAACCCCTTACCCCGGCGGTGTCGATGCCTTGCTCTAGCACGTCTCTACCGCACAGTCATGCTTCCAATTAATGTTTCTACTCAGACGTCTGGGTGTGAAGTAGATTTATGAAGTCGGTGTTGTCTGGGGTTATTTATCGGGTCTGGAATACAAATATGCTGCTTTCATATCCCACAGATTACACTGCTCTGGGATATTTGGCCAAGGGCGTCGCCATGACAACCGGGTCCACTTTTATATTTCTTCCTGGACTGTCATCTTTGAATGTAAAACAGTTGTTTTTTTTGTATTGAGAGCTCGGTTGTGAAATTAGGACACTGAACGGTCTTTTGTTCCAGACACCAAATATAAGTTAAATAGACAGGTTAGTCTTAGTTCGGACTTTACCTAGAAACAAAAAATTAAGCCTTAAGTTTATGCTGGCTGCATCTAACCGATTAACCGAGTGCTTAAATGAGCTTGCCTCGCTTGACTACTTAATTTTATAATAATAAAAGCAACCACATATTTCTGCTCCTGAAGCGGTATTCAGCAAATTGTAATTTCACTTGATTACCAAACATAAAACAATTGTAAAAACGACAAATTTACGACAAATCGTTTCAGTACCAAAAATTGGTTTCCACAATATTAGAGTAAGAGTATTCATGTGTGGTGTAAGAGCGAGCTGTGGATGGACGGGACATGGGGAAAGAGCAAGTGAGTGAAAGCAAAACAGATGGACAGACAGGAGGGAGGGGGAGGGTAGACGATAAGGCATTTAAGACAATTAGAGAAAGGCAAGGGAGAAGACAGACAGGAGAAGACCATGGATACAGAACAGAGGAAACCTGAACAGATGAAGGGGGGGGGGGGGGTTCTCCTGTCGTACACTGTCAAAAATAAACAGCCGCCTCAAATCTGGGCTGCCTTTAATAATAATAATTCATTGCATACTATCAAGCGCTTTTCAAGATATAACATAGTGAGTGTGTGTGGGTGTGGGTGTGTGGGTGTGGGTGTGGTGGGGGGGAGATATGACACTTCATTCACAACCAGTTGAACACCGTCATGTGTATCATAAGACATAAGAGTTTGCTCTGACTCACTATAACTGATAAGGTGTTATCACATTGTTACATCCATCATTATTACATATCACTAGGTCTACATATTTCAATGTTAGTCACACGGACACTCTCACTATCTTATCAATCGAATGGGCCAAGTTATTGTTTCACCGTGTAGGGATTACAAAATATATATTTTTTTTCATGAACTACCGCACAACACCAAATAGTTCACTTCCAAAATGTCTAAATGAATGGGTTGACAGTTAAATGGAGTTGACTGAATAAATAAAATATAAATAAAACAAAGTAGCCTACAATAAGTACACCAACACATTTTGTTCTTTAACTCTGCTTACCACCAGCTCTCTCCAAGATACCATTAATTATGTCATAAATGATTAAACACTACTATAATCAGCCATTGCAAGGCCCCTCTCTATCTCCTGGTTGATTTATACCCCCCCTCGCTGAGGGTCATCGCGTGAAGCTAACATCGTAAATCAGAGCCGTGGGCCCGGTCCGCCTAGTGACCAGTGTTTGACGTCACCTGGAGGGTCAGGTCCGGGAAGGTGTACATCTTGTGATGATGATGCAACGGCGTCATGTTGTCAGAAAGCAGCTTAGATGGAGCTGACACACACTCAAAAGACAAGTGTCTAATTGTATTGTGCAGTGTCTCTCTGCTTAACATGCTCCAGTAGGCTTAAAGCATTACCAGCGTCAGTGTCTCCTTATCTGTTCTCTCCATCTGTTTCCTTCCTTTCATCTTGCTCTCGCTTTTGTGTGTGTGTGTGTGTGGTAGTGCGTGAAGTTCAAGTTAGTGAGTGAGCTTGCAAATGAGTGAGAGACCGACTGCTAAGAGCGGTTTATAATTGTAATAATGTCAAACATTTACATCTCTATTTTATATATACAGCGGTCTCTCTGTTTCTCTGTCTCCCTATACATCTGCCTTTCAAGTGTGTCTTTACCTCCCCACACACGTGCCTGTGCACACCCACACACACACACACAAAGACACAGTACTTTGCGGCAGTGATAACGGAGATGATGTCACGGTTTCCATGGCAGCGGCAGTGTGACTCGGCTGGTTGCCTTGCCGTGGCCGTACCACTGCAGCGCTTTCATTTGCATAATCACTTGAAATAAAACAAACAAACTGTAAAGACATGTGCATATACACACAAATACGTGCTAGGAAAACAAGAGCGAGAGCGAGTATGAAGGAAACGATTTAGTTAAAGGACGGAAGGGATGGTGGTAATGGATGATGGATGGGGTAAAACATTACACACTTATCGTAGCACGATAAGTGCTAGCATCATTTTGTTGTCCATAATGCAAAAAACAGCGTATATAATAACAGGCCAGCTATAGGTCCTTTACATAGTAAGCACAGTAAGCCTTCCACAGCATTGTTGTACAGTTGATAATGCTTGGTCAATAACATTGCCAGGGTGTGCATTATCTTTCAGTGAGCTCTGCCTTTTTAACAGTTTCAAATCAGTGCGCTACAAATCCAACGGTCAAATTGAGCTATCGACCAGATGTTTCTATGACAACGCCAAAAATATGCTCAAAGCGCTGCGGGAAAATATCTTAAATCCAGATGATCAAAGTCGATAAAAAGACAATAACGTTATATGTGAGGGATAATGTACAGCGAGCCGGTCATTATTTTGAAGTAAACCCCGACAAGGTGATGCAGGAACGTTGCGCTACTTGCTAAAGAAATAATTTGACACAAAATACAACAAAAAGCAACGGTCAATAGCAACGGTCTGTTATTCAGAAAAACAACCGCAAAATGCCGTAGTTGACCAATCAGAATCGAGTATTCAACAAAGCCGTGTAATAAATGAAAGTAACCCATTTCTAATCACTGTAAGTGTGGTATAAGCTGAATAAACCACGACGGGGTGTCCCTTCATGGTTTATTCCTTACATCATTATTTTTCTTGGTACTGTGAAAAACTCAAACAATAACAGGCCGGCTATAGGTACTCTAGATGGGAGTAAGCCTTGTAGCTCCCCAGTATGATGCTGTCCATCCACACAGAGACAAACCCTGCTGTTCAACTGGATCTATAATGGATGAGGGGCGCCGGGAGACTCCCCAACACGTTTTGTGTCGTCATTACCCTTATACTAACCATCTGTCTGTTTCTTCAAAGACCAAATATCCTGTTACACACACACACACACACACAATCATGGAGGCAATCGAATCGAATTATCAGTTCGGTATCATCATGTGGAAATTAGATCCACACACACACACACACACACACACACACACACACATTAACAGACAATGTGTTGCTATTGTGGTGACTGTTGTGGTAACGATTTCTGTTTCAACAACAGCAAGGCCCTTATCTGCACACGTCGCTTACTGACTGGTGTCATTTAGCAACCAGCCAATATGGTTGATATTGGCCAAGTGGTGTGGGTAGAGTAAATTAGGGGCAAGGATTAAGGTCTCTAGCACAATAGCATTAGCTAGAACACATTGGATGGACAAAAAACATTTTGTTAGTTTGAAATGCTGATGAGCTTGTTTCCAGGCTTCTGGCTGGCTGGTTGGTTTGTAGGCTGGCTGGCTGGCTGGCTGGCTGGCTGGCTGGCTAACTGACTAGCTGGCTGGCTAACTAGTTTGCTAACTGACTGGCTAACTGACTAGCTGGCTGGCTAACTGATTGGCTAATTGACTGGTTAACTGACTAGCTGGCTGGCTAACTGATTAGCTGACTGGTTAATTGACTGGCTGGCTAACTGACTCATTGGCTAGCTAACTGACTAGCTGAGTGGCTGGTACCTATGGTGATTTTTGGGTCAACAGCTACATGAGCGTTTCTAGTACAGCAGGTACCAGAGGAGTGGCAAACTTTAGAGGTCAGGAGGCAACCCAGGATACAGAATGATGGATTATCATAAATAAGTAGAACTCACAGGAGATAGAGCAGTTGTGTGTGTGTGTGTGTGTGTGTGTGTGTGTGTGTGTGTGTGTGTGTGTGTGTGTGTGTGTGTGTGTTCACTTATTTTGGGCAGTCTAACTAGGTCTCAGTTATGTAAACTAGGACTCTAGCACCAACACACACACACGTACGGACACACACACAGCTGCTTCTTGTAGAGAGTGTTGTCGAAGCGTTTTTAAACCGACTATGAAGATGTATGAACTTGTCCAATGTGTATGAAGTGATTTATATCTCGATTCATGCTCCCCCTTCTCATACTCTGTCCTCCTATTTGTAACATCTCTCTCCCATCTCTCTTTCTTTAGGTGACCAGACCGGAGCCTCTCTTCAACTTTTCTCTCCCTCTTTCCTTTTTCTATTTCTCTTTTCTCTTCTTTTCTGTCATTTATCTCCCTTTCTGTACCTGTACAACGGTCTCTCTTTCTCTCTCTGTCTACTTCTCTCCCTTTGACACACTCACTCCCTCTCTCTGTGTCTCCCTCTCTCTCCCCCTCTATCTCGCGCTCTCTGGGTCTCTGCGTCTCTCTCCCTCTCTCTGTGATGCTGGCCTGTGGGTGAGTGGCGTGCCGTCACCAGATTGAAGCTGGGGAAGTTAAAGGTGGTGCGGCGGCAGTTGCTGCAGAGGTACACAACAGCACCCGAACACCAAACACCTGACCCTAACTAGGGGTGTGTATTGGCAAGAATCTGGCGATACGTATCACGATACAGGGGCAAGAGGGGGGGTGCGCGCAACAGTAACACACCGCGGACCTACGACCGGTGATGGGGGGGGTGCACGCAATAGTAACACACCGCGGACCTACGACCGGTGAGGGAGGGAGGGGAGGGGGGTGTGCGCAATAGTAACACACCGCGGACCTACCACCGGTGAGGGGTCAATGTAAATGTAAAACCGGACAGTCTGGCCTAAAGCCGGACGAATGGGTATCAGTGCACTGTGCTAAATTCGCGGTTAGCATGCAAGCATTGCCACAGACTGGTGCTCTCGCAGGATTTCATTGTTGCTTTGGCGCGGAGGACGTAATATAAATAATTGATACAGTGCTTTTGAATATCGATACAGTATCGAGAAAAAAAAGATCGCAATATTTAAGTGTATCGATATTTTCTTACACCCCTAACCCTAAAACCCTCTGTGTAACCTAAAAACCCTAACCCTGAAACCTAACCCTAACTCTAAAAACGAACCCTTAACCGTTAACCCTAACCTTATGTTAAATACTAACATCTAATATAGCCTACCTGGGGCAGGACATTTTCCCCTACCTAAAACCTAATCTCGGATCCAGAACATCAGGAGGAGACTACACAGCGCCTAGACCAGATAGATATATTCATTTGCAAGTGTAAGATGGAGGTTTCAGAAGACAATTTTAAGAAAAGGATTTCTATAGACGCCAGTCTACCAGACAGGTTTGATTTTAAATCTTAACAGACACTTTGTCTTAGGATGTTGGTGGCCAGACTAGACATTTTAGCTTGTCTAAAATGTCCCAGCTACGGGAAAAGTTTAGTTCACCAGTGCTGGCCGAGTTTGCGTTCCCTGTTGGCCAAGGAGGGATACCGACAATGGGAAGACAATGCTATCGTTTTAGTTATCGGTCCTCTCTGGGTCCGGGATCAATGGTCAGCCGTATCACGTTTGTTGTGGTAACACTGGAATGTTGTTTCCAGTAGAGACCCAAATAAATTTGAAGTGAAAGAAGGTGAAACGCCCCGTTTACCCAGATTTGAGCTTGTCTGCCGTGAGACTACCTAAAACCTAACCTTAAATCTACACACCAGCACACTTCAGAGAATGGCTTTGATTGATTGACACAGTCCCCAGGGACTTGCTCTAGTCGTCTGTTGTTAAATCAACTCATCATTGATTTTATAACGAGCAGCACAGTAAATCTACTTGTGTTACCTGCTAGATGTTAATTGGTTAATTGGTGGTTTCAGGTATGAACACCAGCCGTTGGTGTCCTGCCTGGCAGGCCTCTACGGTTGCCAATGGAGACGGTACCAGCGAGCCAGGGCACAGCCGGGGGAGTGCTGCTGCAGCAAGGTATGCACACACACACACACACACACACGCTTGGACACATGGACACACAAACATACTCGGACGTACATACACACACACACACACACAAGCACGCGCACGTAGACACAAAAACACGTTTGGACGTGCGCAAGCACACACACACACACGCACACACAGCTTGAGGGGATCTTGCTGATGGAGCAGAGGGGAGTGCGGGGTATCGATTCCCCAGAACTGCTGTTCTGCTGACTCCCACAGCCAACGGTACTGCAGCCCCACTCTCTACTGGGAGATATCTTCACAGAGACAACACAACTACCCACCTACCTACTAACTAACCAACGATCCTACCTACCTGCTGAACGACCAACCTGCTTACTGGCAAATCTACCATCATACCACCTACCTACCTACACATCTACCTACACATCTACCTACCTACACATCTACCTACCCACACATCTACCTACCTACTGAACAACCTAACAAACTCCTTACGTGTGTGTGTGTGTGTTTGTTCTCCAGGTGGAGTGTGGCAGTTTTGGCCTCCTGATCCTCACCTTCTTTCTCAGCTTTGTGTTTCTGTACTTCTGGAGCGAAGCCCAGAACGACTACAATGACTTCGATTGGTAGGTCGCTCTCTCGCTTTCACTCTCGCTCACGCTCTCTCTCGCTCTCTCGCTCTCTCGCTCTCTCTCTTACTTCCTCTCTTCTGCACGCATGCACACTCACTCATAAATTCACTCACTCACTCACTTGTGATTTAGCGACCTATAGAGCATGTGGGGTTGAAGTAATTACTTTGATACTCACTAAATTGTCATTGTTTTAACATTTATTGGTTAGATAGTCTGCAACAATAACATCTTATTTAAAAATAAAGTATATCTTTTTGTTATATATTTTTGCACAATTACAAAAAGACGCAAAAGAAACACGTACAACACACACACACACACACATAATCCAAACGAAATAATTGTTATAGACTTCATTTTCCTGTATAATCTGATTCTCCATCTTTGACTTTAGGGGCCAAGTTTCACTTTCAGTTTCTTGGAGTTGTTTTACTGTATACCCATCTTTGGTTTCCGCATGTAGCGTGCATGGCCCTGACCCAGTGTGTTTCCGGGTTCTGTGTGTCTAGGTTTAACTTTGGGACTCTGGGGTTCTGGTTCCCCTGGTCTCTGGTTCTGCTGGGCATAGCAGCAGCTCTGTTCACCTACATAGCCCTGTTATTGGTACGTACGCTTGACCCACAACACACATGCATTATATTATATATATACAGTATATCTAGGATTGTATTATATATAGTTATATTATATTTTAGATATCATTTATATATTAGTTTATTTAATTATCATAATAATTGTATAATTATTGTGGTATGACTTTATTTTGTTTGCCTACCTATGTGGAAAGTTATTTTACTCTTTACCTGTGATTGGCTAGCAGCAAGTTACCTGAGCCATATCCACGTGGCTTGATACAAAGACTGATGCTTTCTGTGTTGTGGATGTTGCCCAGGTGCTGGCAGTGTGTCTGCTCTCTGAGGGCCAGAGACTATACCTCCACTGGAGCCACAAGGTACACAAGCACGCACACACGCACACGCACACGCACACACACACACACACACACACACACACACACACACACACAAAAGCGAGAGCAAGATGGAAGAGGAAGGAACTAGATATGGAAAGAACAGTTGACAGAGAGAGACACTGACGCTGGTAATGCTTTAAGCCTACTGGAGCATGTTAAGCAGAGAGACACTGCACAATACAATTAGACACTTGTCTTTTGAGTGTGTGTCAGCTCCATCTAAGCTGCTTTCTGACAACATGACGCTGTTGCGTCATCATCACAAGATGTACACCTTCCCGGACCTGACCCTCCAGATCACGTCAAACACTGCTCACTAGGCGGACCGGGCCCACGGCTCTGATTTTATGTTTGGTGTTTCCTCAGATCGGTATCGTGGTGGCGCTGGTGTTCTCCATCACGGCAACAGCCATTCTGTCTGACCTTTGGAGCAAAGAATGGAAGACCCTCCTCCTCTCCCTGCAGGTAGGCTCACCTGCATGTCAATCACACGACCAACCAACTAGATTTGGCACACGCATTGCATTCCACTGAGCTGTAAAATTGATAGCATAGCACGTGTTTTATAGCCCTATTATGGGGTAATGGGATCCAATATGTCAAGCTAGATGACAACTGTGGTAGTCACATTGATGCTATGATATCAGGTATCTCAAAGAAATAGCAAATACGTGCTTCAAACCGTCAGTATTCTTATAGCCTCTTGTTGTGACATCATCTTGCTCTCCTCTGATTTGCTAGGTGACCGCCCCCTTCCTCCATGTTGCTGCTGTGGCGCTCATGACCCTCTTGTCCTGGCCAATTGCCTTGCACTTCTTCCGCATGAACAAGCGGGGTGAGCCATCTCATTGGTCATTTGTTTTCATAGGTTAGATGCCATGTTGGATGTGAGAGAGAGAGAGAGAAAGAGAGGGTTGTATTTGCAATATACACAAACATGACTTGATATTTAAAGGCGCACTGTGTAATTTTTACTCCCATCTAGTGGTCAAATTTGATTTTGCATTCAAACGAATTTATGCACTCTAGCGCCTCGCGTTTTCAAATGTTCGTTGCAACCTGTTGGAACTACGGCAAGCGGTATTAGTAAAGATTCAGGAAGCTATGACAACAACATGTCTTCAAACACCACTTCATCAAGTTTTGTTTCGGATGATGAGGTAGGTTATTTCAAACAAACTAAAGTGCAGTGCAGGTTTTCAAATGTGCCGGGGAAGTGACTAGGGTGGCCATTCGTCCGG
>JAOPJI010000047.1:3775355-3787553 GCA_027122695.1 Merluccius productus | reverse complement strand
GTGTGTGTGTGTGTGTGTGTGTGTGTGTGTGTGTGTGTGTGTGTGTGTGTGTGTGTGTGTGTGTGTGTGTGTGTCGCAGGTGGTTGGTGCTGGACACTGACACCAGAGACTTGGTTTCTATGCACACCGATGGAAATGAAATAATTTCCAACATCAAGTACTCTCCGGGTAAAACACCGGTCTATAAAACACACTACCGCTCCGTACGGCAGCTTCTCCACTTCCTTGTTAACCAAGCGTGTCTTCCTTTTGCCCATAGATGGCAACTACCTGGCAGTCGGTTCCCATGACAACTTTGTTTACATCTATGGCGTCACCGAGAACGGCAGGAAGTACAGCCGTGCGGGAAAATGCTCTGTGAGAAAATATTTTAATGAATGGTGACAAATAAACAATAATACTAGCTTTTGTTGCCTTTGTTTACGAATTGCTTTGACGGACGATAAGCAACATCCTTTGATAAATTGTTAAAAAGGAATAGTAAAATGGCACAAATGAAGCTGTAGGTTGAACTTAATAAAAGGTTTAAATAAAGCATAGATTCAAATGATAACCAACTGATTCTCCTGCGGTTCCTCCAGGGCCACTCCAGCTTCGTGACTCACCTGGACTGGTCTCAGGACAGTCACTACCTGGTCACTAACTCAGGAGACTACGAGATCCTCTTCTGTAAGTCCAACCCCACGTCCTGGTCCAAGACTCACAAAAGCCCACAGACCCGCAACAGGCCAACACTGATTACCGATAATAATAACCAACCGATAGTCAAGTGATGTGGCCAATAGTCATTAATAAGAAAGTAATAGGGCTTCTACGTAAGAATGCATCATGGGATTTTTGTTGGCGATACGGCGTCGTAATGAGAGGACTCCAGAGAGTTGCGGTGCTGTAAAATCTAAACGTAAATGTACCGTAACCTAGACTAATGAAAACTTTGTTTTGCCGCGTCTCGCATGAGAAACGCTGTGGCAGTTTCAAACGCAACAAAATGTCTCCCCATAATGACAAATGATTTCCCGATTAATAAACAATGAGCACAAAACCATGACTACCAACATAATAACCGACATTCCAACTCCTCCTATGCTTCCAAAATGGCGGCGGTCGTTACGATTCAATCATGATGTATTTCCTGTTTGTGCCCCTCCTCTTCCTGTCCAGGGGAGGCCCCTAGTGGTAAACATGTGACCAGCATGGACACGGTGCGCAACGTGGAGTGGGCCACCTACACCTGCCCCCTGGGGTTCAGCACCTTCGGTGGGCCCCCGTTTCACTACATATTCATGTTTTACTTTTGGGGCAATGTTTGTGTTCATGCGTCTGTATGATATCCACAATTGTGAATATCTCACCCCCCCCTTTACCACATTCTCTCTATCCATCTCTCACTCTCTCTCTCTCCCCTTCTCCCCCTCACCTAGGAGTGTGGCCAGACGGGGCGGACGGTACAGATATCAACGCCGTGTGCAAGTCCCACAGCAGCTCTCTGCTGGCTTCCGCTGATGACTTCGGCAAAGTGCACTTGTTCACTTTCCCCTGTGCTCAACCAAGGGTCAGTGGGACTCAAACCTCCGACCGTAACCTCAGTTCTGCCTCTAGTGGTAGTTGAGGGGTAATACAGTGTGACCTGTCCTGTTCTGGGTGCTGCGTTGTTCGGTACATCTCTAGGACTGAATCACACCGCAGTAGTGGATGAGGAGCTTATTCAAGGTTCAAGTGAGGGAATAAACCGTCCACTTGGTATTTGAATTAGAATAAGTTAATGTTTTAGTTACCTTTTTATGTGGACCTCAAAACATTAAAACATTTGTCAATTTGACTATAAAAACAGAAGGCAATGTTAACATTAATGTTGAATGCTTTCTA
Organism: Merluccius productus; assembly: GCA_027122695.1. Taxonomy (NCBI): domain Eukaryota; kingdom Metazoa; phylum Chordata; class Actinopteri; order Gadiformes; family Merlucciidae; genus Merluccius; species Merluccius productus. The sequence continues at coordinate 3,785,687 of JAOPJI010000047.1, read as the reverse complement.
CGGCTAAATCTTACCTCTGGTGTCAGATGAGGTAAACGCTGCTGTTGGACGTTGTAAACGCCAGCCTCAACCTCAGACCCGTAAAACTCAACTTGTAATGTTAATTAGCTAAGTTGCTAACTTGTAAACACTAAACTGGTCTATTTTTTTTTTCCCACATGTGCCAACCCTAAATGTTCTGAAGTTTAACACAGCAACTAATGGTTCAAATAAATTTCAGTTATATTTAGTTAAAAACAGAAACGCTCATGGAAACATTTATGATCTTATTTGTTTTTGTGCAAATGAGAAATAAATAGGGAAAGAAAATATAAAAAGACTGCATGTGGGCCTAAAATGGCTCTGCAATGGATGGTTGAACTATTATCATTCATTATTGTTTCATTGTATTAGTCCTCTGAATGTTTGTTTCCGATTCCTATAGCTGCTCTGTACTCCATTTGTCCATTTAGAAACACAATTGTGCAGTACTTATTATTATTTTGTGTGCTAAATGACTTTAAATGACTGTCAGTTCATTACATGTGTGAAATGAATAAAATGATTTGTCCCCGCCTCCTTTCCAGGCTCCCAGCCACATGTATGGCGGACACAGCAGTCATGTGACCAACGTTGCCTTCCTACACGACGACAGTCACCTGATCTCCACTGGCGGGAAGGACACCAGCATCTTGCAGTGGGTGGTCGTCTAAGAGCCGATCACCATGGCAACAGCATCCTTCCCTCCGTCTTGTTACCCCCCCCCTTTCACTGTTACTGTGTCCTCCTGCCTCCCCCACTAGATGGCAGCATTTCCGTGCCTATTAAAACACCTTGACCAATGCCTGGCCGGCTTTAGAGCAGCAGCAGCAGCATTTAAAAAAGTGTTGATAGTCGAGAATATATTAAAGATGTCGTATGAAATACAAACTATATTGATAATGTCGTATGGAATAGAATGTAGTAAAGTGTTGCTAGGCAGCGAGTGCATCCCTGAATATTACAGTAAAAGCAGACCTGTTGAAACAGGATTGTTGCAACTAAAACCCTGAATATAGCCCGTCTAATATTATCCAACGTAAACCTTATTTCCGGTATGGCTGGCGGCTGTCTGTGGCGACCGTGGGATCCCCGGGATGACAATCGTCTCTCCGTGCGTCGGTTTTTACTGTGCCTCAACATCTATCACAACCACCCGACGCCCAAACGGTTACCTTTTAACTAACCACCTTTAACCCATAGGCGGATGATTGTAACTACTGAAGATTATTATTACACCTCGGCAACCGTCGGGAAGTGGCTGTTATCGCAAGCCTCCCATCTAGCCACTGTCCCCGGCCCACCGGTGTCTCCTACTGTAACCGTGCTGACGCAGCACCAGGTGCCGCTATAACGTCTGGAATAGCATGTCTGTAAATGTCTCAAAGGTCTTTAGGAAATCTATCTTATGCAGTATATCCGAGTGGCTGTGTTATTTTAATATTTATTTGTGACAATAATGGATGCTATAGTAAGTAAACTATAACTAATATTTGTGTGGCGCTTTTAGCAGTGGACAGAGGAATTATATACTGTATGGCTAATGCATTGTAGGAGTGAGTTTAAGCTGTGCTTTGCCTTCTGTTTTGTTAATAAAGTTTTTACCCAAATGTATTTGGCGTACATGGATTATGTAAAACTATTCAGACACCATGCAACAGTTCTGGTTTTTACGAAAACAAACGGAGGCCTACTTGAACTTTGCGACCAGTGAACTTTACTGTGTGGGGCTACTATGACTGTGTGTGGGTGTAAATATGGGGGGTCTCACCTGAGGACCCCCTGGTTAGCGTCCAGGAGAGGAAACTGTTGCTGTTGAGAAGACAGGTGTCTGTTGACAGTCAACAGGACATCTTATGGGACAAGAACAAACCACCTATCCCTTCCCATACTACCCCATTATTATGAAAAAATGCAACTACAGGTCTGCAACCGACCCTTTTCAATGTCCATTCATCTGTTCTTAAACTTCAAATAACTGTTGTAATGTCATGCTTGCCCATCACAAGTGACCAGAGCCCGAGGTAATTAAATTAGCTTGTTTTATCTGACAAGCTGCCAAGACAAATGAATGAATTTATGTGAAACAAAATAATCAAATATAAAATATGTGGGTGCTTTGTGGGTGATTCTATGAGTATAAATATGGTTAGGGTTAGGGCTAGTTAAATCATTGTGCCATTTCCAGCATTATCTTGAGGCATTCATCAGCCAAATTCATAGAACCCAACAGTTAAAGATTGCGGAGAGTTTATCTATGTTGAACTCAATAGAGCCAGCGGTCATTGTAGCGTTGGTTGGACAGCTTAAATAGTTTAAATAGTTCACGGTCTTAGAGAGAGGGATGTAGAGAAGGCGGTCAGGGTTATGTCTCGGTCCATATGGTCTATTATTGTACATCAACACAACGCGGATACGAGAGGTTAAGAGATCTCTGATGCTGCACGCATCAAACACCCAAGGTGGGAAGGTGATGAGGAGGACCGTTAGAAGAACACATCAATCTAAAAAGCTGTTATTTTAATTATTCATCATTTTATAATATCTCTTTCGGGCTTTTGTCCCGTTATGGTAGGGCAGTGGAGAAAGTGAGCAAAATAGGTTGAAAGCGAGGGAATGAGGTTTAGCAAAGAACAAGCAGGTTGGCATGAAACCTGGGTCGCTGCAAGGTGTAGTTCCTGAATGTTAGGGCACTATCAGGTCGGGCCACTAAGCCACCCTAACTCTTCAATAAAAAAAAGGTTAGTTATTACATAAATACGTACATCCTATTACAGTGTTATTACACAAGTAAGTCCTGTGTAACAAGCAATGTAACAGCATGTACTTAATGCATGTACATAATATGTGATGTCTACATGTCTACTACACAGTGATGTCAGGGTTAGGGCTTAATGTTAGGAACAGCGAGTTCCCCATGGGTTAGGGTCCGGCTGTTCAATAACGTTATTACATGTGTACTTACATGCTTATTACATGTGCAATCACACTAACAATAACAAGGACACTAATGTATGGGGTTAAAGAAAATATATATGTATTTGCTATGAATGGTGTTGGTGGAGGACATTTTCCAGTACGATGCTGGGAGGGTTCCAGATTCCCACAGAAGAAATGATATGTTTCTTCTGTGGGAATCTGCATCCTGGCAAAGGTCTTATCTTTGTGCGAGGGAGAAAGTATGAATAGTTTAGAGTAGAAATTAAAACACTTAAGATTGATGATAAGATGATCTTTGTTATAATTTATCGTGCATGTATATTTCTTGTCTGAAAATATAATTGTCTGGAAATATGATGAAACATGAGAGTAATACAATATATATATTGTATATTCTCTCATATTGTGAGAATTATTGATCCAGTTATTGTAGATCTAGTTTGTAAAAATTAAAAATAGAAAGAAATGCCTACATAAAAAACAAAGCCTAAAGTCAGGTGACTCACATTTGGGAATTGGACCTACGGGGAAATTAAAGGAAAGAAACACTCATTAGAAAAAAAGCAGGGAATGCTGTCAATAAGACATGTGATAACCTGACAGAGAGCGCCTGGTGGTGGCGGTCCTCCTGCGCTCCAGGCTGCTGACCGCTCCTCTGGGACTCCCACACGTTTCACAGAAACCAACAATAACACCATGATGTCCTTCTGAAAGGTCAACGCATGAAGAATGGACAGATTTTTAAATGTATATACGATGTACGTATAAATACTCCCTAAACAGTTCAGGGCTATAAATTCATGGGTTAAATATTGGATTTAGTTCATATTTGGGTACATTTTAAAGTGTTCACTTTTAGTTTTATTCATTGAGAAGTTGTTTTAGGAGCGGTGCCTCCCACACAGACAGTGTTGTTAGGATCTGTCTGACCTCACAAGGAGACAGTAAAACACGGTACGCACAATGTCTCTCTCTAAACACGCTGAGGACACACAATAAAGGTCTCTGGTGGGGGTGTATGGGGAGTGCAGCTCCTCTTCCTCCTGATCTAGTTTATGAAGGTATTTATATAGATATTTATATCTTCATCATCATCTCTGAAGATCATCTGACAACCCTCCTGGTCTATGTTATGAAGATATAAGATCTATTATATAATAATATTATTATGTTGCATTAGGTATTTATTGTACGCATATAAAGTATGTCTTCTTCTTCTCCTTCTCCTTCTCATGAAGAATGGCCCATTTCAGAATAATCTAGATTATATTATTGGATTATATTTATTGATGCATTAATGTGTTCACCACTTTAATGTTGCAGCTGGTCAAGCTAATTTTTTATTTATTCATTTTATTTATTTATTTAATATATTTATGGAGCTCATTTTTTCTTTATTTATTTTATTTATTCATTTATTTAATATATTTATGGAGCTAATTTTTTCTTTATTTATATAGCTTGTGGATTTCCTCCTGGGGACCAATAAAGCCTTATTGATATAATCATATAAATGATTTATTGATTATATTTTGTATTGCTTATCTGAATCTGGAGAAGTAACTAGTAACTAAAGCTGTCAGATAAATGTTGTGAAGTAGAAGTTTAAGGTAGCAGTACCTCAGATTTGTACTTAAGTGCAGTACTTGAGTAAATGTACTTAGCAGCTACTTTTCACCCCTGGTGCCTGGGAGCTACGGCTGTGGCTTCAGGGAGCAGTAAGTGGGCGGCAGCAGGGGACCAAGTGGTCTCCGGAAGGCCGCTATAAACTTGTTTTACTCCAAAATATAAATGCATACCGTCATGTAGGCCTACTGTCTGTTTTATTTGTTCATTAGTTTGCAGACTGAAATGGGGAATGTTGTAACGATGAACAATGAAATGTAATACACATGATCTCATTAACCTTTTTTTTGGCATGGTAGCCTAATGTAAAAAACCCACCAGATTTGGTGGGCCAAAAGTGCTTCCACAGACATGTCACTCACGGCACACCTGCCTTACATGTGCGCTTCATTTTGGTCGGTGTGTGCCTAGTGGAAATGGGAGCGTTACGTCGCAGCGCTGGGGGATCGCCCTCTGCGGCAAACCGGCTGTGAAGCGACCGATGACCTTTTATGGACGACACGGCCCTTCCTCCCCATCCCCAATCCTCTTTGTTACAGAACTTAAAATAAAAAAACCCGTAACTACGGCAACGCATTCCACCGCTTCACATTGCTCCGCTGCTTTTCATACCGATAAACACCTTCTGCAAACATAAACGCTGTGAGGGATTTATTACAAATATTTATCCGCCGCCACCGCCTGCCGTTGCCGCCACACAGCTTCTGGGGAGGAGGATCACATCACAACAACCGGAGACAAGCTTGTTGGCCCACATGCAGTCGTAGCACCTGCTGCAGGGGTATCACATTCGTCAGCCATAAGGGGATTATTTCAGAAGAAGTGCTTTAAAAGATACACAGGAATAGGTCATATGTACGTGTGACAGGGCTTCGTTCTCCGGTGTACACAGAAGGGCTTTTTTCTTTTCAAAGCCAAGCAGCAAAGCACACCCTCGTCTTCCTCCTCCTCCTCCGATTAACATCTAGGTCATGTGTGACAGTAGTGTGGAAGAATATTTTACGGCGGTTTGTAATTCGGTAATGACAGCGTTTTATAAGCGTCCTCCTCCGGAGCTGAAGGAGCTCATTAGAATAGGAAAAATGCTCTATAATGTTGTAATTGAAAGTAAAACATTGTGGCCCTCAAACCACACGGTGTTTACGCTGAAGGATGTTCACATGTGAAACAGGGAACTTGTGAATAAATATATAAGTATATAAAATGTGTGGCAGATGTTGACATGAATGTTGATCCTCTCTGATGACTTGAGCATGATGGGAACAGCAAACAACGCTTGTTGTTTACTGCAACAACCAAACTAATCAAACACAGACGAGCAGACGGTCCTGTCAGTCTGGGGTCTCGACCACAGAGTGTGGGACACACACACGGACACACATGCAAGCATTCACACACGCCAGCGTATCTCACACACATGTGCACACACGTAAGCATATCTCACACACTTATGCACACACATATGCACACACACACACACACATTACAATTCTAAACAATACAATCTTGCTATGAACAATTTATGCGCAAAGCTCACAGATGTTAAGACAAACCATCAGTCCCAATGGCCGCACACCACCGCTGAAGCGATCGTATGCTTAAAGACAGCGTGACAAAGTGGACTTTCATTTGATCCGTCAGGATTTATAGAGATCGATTTTTTGGCATACATTGAATAATATGACAAAAAAAACACTTTCATAGCGTCTTTGACAGTGAAACAGAAACGGGTCAATAAGAGTCAAAGATGTATTAAATATGCACACATGCAAATACATGTGGTTGTAATTTAGAACTGCCAATCTATTGTAAATGTTTTGATGTGGCCTTGTTATGCTTTCATTGCTGGGAATTGGATTTGCAGTCCATAAAATACTTTTTATTGAAACTGCAGGCAATCATTGGTCAATACTATAAATCCCATACAGTTCCTGAACAGCAGACAACACAGGAGAGACATCTAGAAAACACCACAATGGTCACCGGTCTTGATTAGAGACGATGAACATCTGGCGATAATAATAAGGAAACTGAGGTGAACTGGCCCAGAGCAGAGAGGCAATGGATTAGAGTTGTGAAACATTTACTATTTAGTCGTTTCATAGACATTTTTAGGGATACTGTGTGTTGGGACCACTGTGGGTCGGGACCACGTTTCCCAACCTGTGGATCGGGAGCAATCTCCCGCGACCCTCACAAAATTTGGGACAAAATTTGCGACAAAATTTGGGAACGACTGCTCTATAGAAAAGCCTACAGGTAGGGTGTGGACATTGGAGATCAAACAAGGTGCAACAAAGTACCTCTTGGCTGGGAGTCCTGCAGCCCAAAAAGATTCACAACAACAATACGTAATAGTAAAATACTAAGGAGAATAAATAAAAACAATTGATTTTGAATAATAGCAATCTCAGCAGTCTCAGCATCTCAGCAATGGCTGAGACTCGCTTTGGAATTCGTCCCGTCATGGAAAAAACACATCTGACTCCAGATCCTTGCTGTAAGTGATGCTGTGTTGTCCGGCCTCACACCAAGGCAGACAGCAGACGTAGTCCCTGGGTTTAGCACAACACAAACATGCATTCATCACACCAGACACTCTAAACATAACAATAGGAGGCATACAGTAAGACCAGGCAGGGAGGGGGGAAGCAAGGAGAGAAAGAGAGAAAGAGAGAGATGAGATGGTCAAAAAAGGGAGACAGGCGGAAAGTTAGATAGACCTAGAGATGGACGGGTGATAGACGACCATGCACTTGAGTGAGGAAGTCGAGGAGCGAAAGAAAGGAGGGAGAACAGAGGGGGAGGCAGGGAGCGGTAGACTGGAAACGAGAGAAGGGGAAGAGAGAGAGACAGACATGAGACCCAGGAGGGAGAGCCGCAGCGTAGCGAGTGAAGGGCAAAGAATGCAGATTGTATAAAAGATCCTTTCTCCCTCTCCGCGGGGTGCCTGTGTTTCCCGCCGATGACCCCTTGAGCTAATGTTGATGTGCGGGGCGGGGCAGATTCCTCAGGGGCCCGGCTCTGGGGCCCGGCTCTGGGGCCCGGCTCTGGGGCGTCTCCCAGGGTCCTCACCGTGCGATAAACACATCACAGAAATCCCTTCTCACACGTCTTCATTTCAGCCCCAACCGCCACGTTCATTAGCATCGCTGCTAAGCTTGTATTAAGACAATAGTTGTAGCTATATTAGCTGTCTTGTACTTCTGCTGATGTCATACGAAAATGTCTGGTCTGATTAATAAAGTTTTATTTGTATCTTATGTTGATATAATGCAGAGAGATTTCTTTGATGGAGAAACATTATTTATGCAAAACTGCACACATAATAATCCTAAAGCAAACTGTTAGTAAAGTAGTTTTCATGAATGTCAACATTTCGTTATCTGGTTAAATATTTAGTTGAGTCGGTAGTGAGTACTGCGATTTCACAGTCCAGACGGGTCTGGATTTGAACCCCTACTGCTCAATATGTGACGAGTTGGGTGTGAGACCGTGTTGAAAACACACATGTGGGAACGCATATGCATGTGGCGTGGTTCTGTTTTACACGCCCAGTAAAGCAAAAATAACATTTGAAATCCCTTTAGTTTGGTGATGGAAGAAATAATGTTTTTCTGTACACGTGAATTACATGGCGTATTACATTCAGAACATGTCTGTAATGTTATCAGTGTTATACATTACAAAAACGCTAGCTTCAAAGCAATGCAAATACACACAGAAAGACAAGAATGTACAGTGTACATTCCTCTTTTTTCACGCACACACACACACACACGCACCACACCTTGGCCTGGATTCACACAAACAGACATGCACCTGTGCACAATTACACACTCACTCACTTCTCTCTCTGCACACACACACACACACACACACACACTCTTCTTTACACAGGCGCTGGAGGACTAGTTTATTTGAAGGGTTCCGTGGCGGAGGTTTGTGTGTGTGTGTTTGCGTGTGTGTGTGTGTGTGTTTGTGTGTGTGTGTGTCTGTGTGTGGGTGTGTGTTAGACCTGTGTGACCTCCATGTTGTCCTTTACGGAGCTCAGCTCAGCTTCTGGGACCGCGCCGGTCTTCACTGGGAAAGGAATGTTATGCCTGTTTTTTCCAAAGCAACACAAAAGGGACACACCTGCACACACATACACTCACTCACACACACACACACACACACACACACATTCACTCACACACACACTCACTCACACACAAACATTCCCTCACACACATATACACACTCACTCACACACACACTCACTCACTCACACACATTCACTCACACACACATACACACACACACACAACCACAAACATGCCTCATGCACGCACAAATATACAGGTTGTAGTTCTCTTTCAAGGTGTATGTGGCCATTTACACCCGGGGTGGAACTGTTTATTCCTCTTTTAGAGAAAATATACCATCCAGTTTGTATATTACTGTCGTGATAGCAGATTTAACAAACCATTCGTGTTTTTTTTCCTAGGATAATGATGGTAAGTCCCGCCCTAACCCAAAACTTAACCAGCTCTAATCTTATACCTAAACTTAACCATCTCTGACCATACCTAAACGTAACTCTACTGATGGTTTATGGGGAAGCTGAACATGTCAGTCTTGGTCCTGAGTCATTGCGACCTTCCGTTCCAGAGAAACAGCCGTGCGTACGGTACGGAAGTGGTTTCTGGTACTTCCAGAATTAGTTGGGGTCGGAGCCAACTAAAAAGTCTCTACGACCTTCACAATAAAAGTTATTCAAGAATGGCTCATCTTGGTTATTATCATGAAACCCTAACCCTAATATGACACCCATTAACATTAGGATGAGTGGTAATTAGTTTTTCTTTAATTACTTTTTTTCTGAAGGTCAGAAAGACTCAGAACATACACCAGTCTTGGTCCTGAGTCACTGCGACCGTCCATTCCAAAAAACCCTAACCATAATATGAAACCCTAACCATAATATGAAACCCTAACCTTAATATGAAACCCTAACCCTAATATGAAACCCTAACCCTAATACAAAACCCTAACCCTAATAGGAAACCCTAACCCTAATAGGAAACCCTAACCCTAATATGAAACCCTAACACTAACCCTAATATGAAACCCCAACCCTAATATGAAACCCCAACCCTAATTTGAAACCCTAACCCTAATTTGAAACCCTAACCATAATTTGAAACCCCAACCCTAATTTGAAACCCTAACCATAATTTGAAACCCTAACCCTAATTTGAAACCCTAACCCTAATATGAAACCCCAACCCTAACCCTAATATGAAACCCCAACCCTAACCCTAATATGAAACCCTAACCCTAATTGGAAACCCTAATATGAAACCCTAACCCTAATTTGAAACCCTAACCCTAATAAGAAACCCTAACCCTAATTTGAAATCCTAACCCTAATTGGAAACCCTAACCCTAATTTGAAACCCTAACCCTAATAAGAAACCCTAACCCTAATTTGAAACCCTAACCCTAATTGGAAACCCTAACCCTAATTGGAAACCCTAATATGAAACCCTAACCCTAATCGGAAACCTGAATTCTAATTGGAAAACCTAACCCTAATCTGAAACCCCAAACCTAACCAAAATTGGAAACCCTTCACCCTAATTTGAAACCCTAACTCTAATTGGAAAACCTAACCCTAATATGAAAACCTAACCCTAATTTGAAACCCTAACCCTAATATGAAACCCTAACCCTAATTTGAAACCCTAACCCTAATATGAAACC
>JAOPJI010000047.1:3604040-3614250 GCA_027122695.1 Merluccius productus | reverse complement strand
GAAAGACAACCGTTTATCCCGCCCACACTGCCAATGGAGCAGCGCCAGACCCTACATCTTTCTGATGTGGGTCTGGCCTGCCAGGCTATACATGTTACATCAACAGTGGTCATTTTGGTCATTTTCGATGGGTATGTAGGGCAGAGGAAATGCGAGACACTTGGGGATATTGTGAAGCCGTTTCCGTTCAGGGGCCCCTGTGAACCATGACATGCGTGCACCATGACAATGCTTTCATACAAAGCAACTTGCAGGGTTGCAAAAAGTGCTGCATGCGCAGGTTTCTGTACACAACAGTACAGAGTAAAGCGTGTCGTAAACTGAACTATAAGAGCGTGTTATTGACACGATTTACTAAACATTAGTAACTTTGGAATTAACAGTCCAATGTCCTGGGATCTAGCTCATAGGAGCCCCTGATCTTTCCTTGTGTTTACATTATTCCAAGGGGCCCCTGATATCGGAGACCAGACCATAATAACTAGGCCCTTCCATGGAGTCATTGAGGGGGAAAATAATCAACATAGAGAGGATGCCTAACTGCTCATTAATTGCATGCATCTAAAAATAAATTCACTGTAAGAGGCTTTAGATGCTTCTTCTAATCCAGCTACTTTGAAGGATCGCTGGGCATACTTGGGAGAATCTCTAAAAATGTCTTTTTTTGTTATATTAATATTGGTTATGAACAATAATAATAAATAATTTCACCGTAATATAGTTATGTTAATCTGAGTACCTTTCTTCACAAAACTGTGTTTTGTGAAGGTTTGACGAAGACTGCCAGGGCCTCCCTATGAGCAAATGCTACACCAAAACAAGTCCCCCCCCCCACCCCCACCCCCGACACTATTTTTGGGCTTGGTGCCGCCCAAGACGATTGTGATGGATTAAAGAAATACAAACAAGACGGGGCGTCTTTTTTCCCCCTATACCAGAATGATGGTGGGTTCAGCCAGACCTTTCTCCGGCGCTGGCACAGCGCTAAAACCAGGTCTGGCTGAACCCACATGTCTCACTAAACATGCACATACATTATTTATTTTCATTGTCATTTTTTTCCCAGGCCCAAAATGTTTTGTGCTGGACGTGAAAGGGGTACTTGGCTGAATAAGAATATCTTGGAGGGGGCGCAGCAGTGAATATAGACTGGGAACCACTTTTCTAATCCATGTAGTGAAATGAAATGGTACTGGCAGCAGCTCATGTGACCGCCTGGTTCTCCTCTCTGCCCCACAGTCTACCTGTTTTTGGGTCTGATGATGATGTACCTCCTGCTGCGCGCCTTCCACAAGATGGCCGACCTGCACGGCCTCACCAGCTTCCTGGAGCTGCCGCAATGCGACGAGGACGACCAGCAGCCCATCCTGGAGGAGGGTCCCTCCCCCCCGCCCCACAGAGCCGCCAGCAAGCAGCCGCTGGAGCCCGGGTCCCAGCCCTCCTACAACTCCATCAGCAAGGGCTGAGGCCCGTCCCCTGCTTCCCCCCTACCTCACTTCCTGCCTCACCCCCACCCCCCCACCGCCTCTAGCCTCCCCATCCCTTTCCCCCATCTCCCAGCAGTGGATCACAGAACCAATCAGAGGAGGGTTTCTGCCATCTTGGTGCTCCTTCAACAGGTTGCTTGGTTGTTTTTTTTTGGTCGAGGAGTTCCAACATGGCGGGCTTGAACTTCCGATCACATGATTGAAAGTCTCCTATACTGAGACCTGATGAGGCTGAGTCTCAAAACTCGAGATGAGGACTTCATTTGCTGTATTTTTTTTAAATGTTCCCTGTCTCTCGTGCCTCCTTGTCGGAAGGGCTTTGGTGGAGAAGCGAGAGATTATTATTTGTTTTACAAGAGATTCATAGACGGTCTATTCAACAACGGCTGTCCAACGAGGCGGATGGTGTGTTCATGTCATATAGGACTGACTAATTACCTTCCTAGTTCCTAGTGGGGAAAAAAACATTAATGTCAAGCCCCGGGATGCTGAGTGGAACCTTACTGCCAGCCCTGATAACTCAGCAGTAATCATGCAGGAGTAAAGGAACCGTAATTGCTCTTGGAGAAATACCCGTTTCTCTAATGGCCCTTTCACACCGACACGCAAGCGGAGAGCGCAGAACTTGTATGTGCCCCTTGTGTTCACACTGGAGGCGTATTTAATCCCATACCATCCAGGCCATTTCAATGGATCGACTGGAAATAACAAAACCTCAGGCGGAGGCGTAGTATAAAGGCCTAGACTCTGGGCCGAAAAATACATGCTCTGCTCCTCAATGCGCTTGGCACCACCTGCGGTGTGGAAGGGCTCGCCTGAGAGCGTGTGCGCTTTACACTTGCGCGTTGGTGTGTTTTGGGCCTCAATAATGGGGGATGAACTATAAGGCATGAGCTCGGCATGCAGCACACAGCTGCTGTGCCCTTGAGCCTCTACTGCCCCCCTGTGACCGTAAATATCCATTCATCTGTTCTTCTGTTTCAACAGGATATCTGTCTTCCTTGGTTGGTTTACATTTCAGATGTGTTCCTGACTACATGCCATGTGTGCTGCTGCCCCCTGGTGTCTGTGTTGGGTACTGCTTTCGAAACAGTTACAATAGGGTCAAAGGGTTGGATGGAGCGGATAAGTAAAAGAGAAATGCATAGATATTGATTTTGATGTGGAAGACAGGTGAACAGGAAGCCAATTGACACTTTTTAGCCAGGATTAGGCCTGCATATTCTGTTATGTATAAGTTATTGTTTAAGTGTACACTTGAGGTCATGATTTCTGTCAGTCCAAGATAACTAAGGAAACTGTGAAATGCACTTTAACAATGTGCCATACCATGGTGGTTCAAATAATGTTTTATGTAATTGTGTTTTCCACAATTACATCCTGTTACTGTATGTTTTATTATACGCATTTGTTTTGTCCGACCATCTTGCCATGTTTCTGTAATTAATTAGAATTTTATGTTTATTCATATTGCAAATGATAATCTGCATATTAATATTTGTGATGGGTTTTTAATATTTCAAGTATGATTTCAGACGGTGTACTTGGTTTTCTACCATTGCCTGTCATTTTTGCCCTTTTTTAAAAATGTTACAAACGTAGATCTTGAATACATTGTATAGTCATGTTTTATATGTTGCATACAAGCAAAATACAACCAAATAAAATTGTACAGTCAATAATTGTAGCCATGCATCTGTATTCTCCACAGGATTCTCTACTGCATTTCAAGGTAAGGCAAATCATGATAGTCTTATCAATATTGGCAACAAGTCTAAATAAGTGTTGATAAAATACAGTCGCCATGTTATTGCTTTGGAAAGCGGACTGTTATCTGAACTTAAGTTGAAGTCCTTACTTCCTAAAAGCCCATGGGCAAGGGACAGCAAATACCCACTGCATTGTTGAGCACAAGTTCATCAAATGTGTGTGTGTGGGGGAGAGGGATGACCAAGTGAGTCAACATTTTCAGTTTTATTTAAAAACGGTAACAAGATACAATGGACACGACTGATCTAAAAACATTTTAGATTCAAAGTGCCTGGGAACCAAGCCCCAAAACGTAATGCATATATTTTAAATCATTACAATAAAATAACTGCTAAGGCAATACATTAATTAAAAAGAAATAAACTGTAAAATACATTTACTTAAAACGTGCCACTTGTAAATAGTCTGACACTTACATAAACCATTGCATGGAAAGCAACTTCGCTCCATAATCGACAGGAAATTGCTAGACAACAAAACCCTGAAAGCGGAGGTATCAGAATGTGCTTTCTCAGACGACTTGTGAGCGTTTCCAAACCAAATATCTGGAAATGCCGCTCGGTGAAATACAGGCCGTTTACCTGTGAGCCAGGTTAAATCTGAATTAGGCTTTACAACCTCACGATGTTGTCATGACAACATGACTCGGAAACATTGCTACATCAGGACATCGCATCATTATCTATAATGATTTTTTTTGACATCAGATGCCATCTTCCTGCCTCTGCAGTGTGGCAACGACACACAATTAAAAGTGCAACCCCCCATTACCGACGGAAACCCAGACAGATAATTACCCCCCCCCCCCCGAACAGCACCTTGTAAACCCACACGATTTAACACCAACTGCATGCTGAGTGACATGCGTCATGGCAGTGGAGAGTAAACCCCCCCCCCCCCCAACTTGACTTGTGTTGCGGGTCAGAACCAAGCCAGATGAACCCCAGAGAGACTGCAGGGTGGTTCTTAGTAACAGGAAAACCACCAGTTGGAAAAAACATAAGATCAAAGTGTGTAATAACATTACAAATAGTTATTTTAAAAGTTATAAATAATAATAATGATAATAGGGTCAGATACATCTAACAAGACGTATCACAGTATCTCTACTGGTATCTCCCCCTTGGACCACAATTGAGAAGTCATTTCATAACTCGATATACAAAAAATAAAAAATAAACCAACTAATCATTACACTGCATGTGTAACCCTCTAATAACATTAGGATTAGAAAAATAGATTGAGGTGTTAGTATTGTTAATGATATTCTCTAAACTCGCCCTCGTCTCACCTCCCATGTTTTAAAAACTCAGTCGCCGCTTCGCCTCCATACCTGGTCCTATGTGCTCAGACGCCAAGAAACCATCTCAACACGCAGCCATGACCGACCCTGAGCCGTGGGATCGACATATTTCCCCCTCTTGCTTTAAAAAGGCAACGTCTCGCTGGCTAGCTAGCAATTACATTACTAGCCACGCACGCAGACATAAAGGCACATACCACAACGTGGCCTTCATACCAAAACACTGATATGCACGCCGCTTTTCTGGCGGCTGCGGCCGCTACTAGACCTCAGACCGGGGTCTCGGACGTCATCCACCCTTCTTACACTTCCTGATAGCGCTCTCCTCGAACCGCGTCTCGGGCCGGTCCTGCAATTAATTACGGATAAAACCTCAACGTGGGGTTTTTTGTGAAGTGAACCCCCGTCCAACAACTTTTAAAAACACAATTTAAATATATAATAATTATACATTCTGTATATAGAATATTTAAAAAACAGTTGCTTCTACTAATGAATTCAGTGTCTTTGTTTCAGAGCTTGTTCGCCAGGCGGTCTCAGTCTATAAGTCTATGGGAGCTCTCCCCCCCCCCCACCCAAGACCGCATCCTCATGACTCCACCAGCACCTCGGTCAGGTGGTCCAGCTCCAGGCCGTCCCTGGTCAGACCCAGACCCGGCCCCGGAAAGGACGAGGAGGACAGAGAGGGGGAGGAGAAGAAGAAGGAGGAGGAGGAGGAGGTGGAGGGGGCCGTGGACGGGTTGAAGGAGGAGAAGGAGGGCAGGCACCACAGACTCTGGTTGAAGGACAGGAAGGGGGAGGCGGAGGAGGAGGAGAACGATAAGGAGGATGGGGTTGCGGCAGCGGAGGAGGAGGAGAGAGAGGGCAGGTATCTCAGAAGCTCCTCGCCGCTGGGGTGGCCCTCTCCCCTCGCCCCCAGCACGCCCAGCTCCCGCTCCAGCAGGGACGTGTCAATGTCCTGGAACAGGTCGTCCAGCGCCAGGTCTCCGAGGTAACTGGACCTCATCAGCTCCACGCAGCTGTCCGTCGCCCTGCTGCTCTCCTCCGCCCGCTCCCAGCCCCCCCAGCAGGAAGCCCTTGTGCCCTGCTGCTGCTGCTGCTTGGAGGCGCCCTCTCCCTCCGGCACCGCCGCCAGGTTCTCCAGAGACCTCAGGGGCGTCCGCGGCGGCGGGGAGCCGCCGTGGCTCCCGTCGATGCTGCACTCCAGCGAGGTCAGGATAGAGGAGATGGCGGCCGACAGGGAGAAATCCGGATCGGAGGACATGGACTCCCAGTCCTCCGAGTCTCCCTCCATGCACACGTCCGGCACGGCGCCCCCCGCCTGATGCCTACCGGACGCCCCGCCGTGCTGATGGTGCGGCGGCGGCGGCTGGTGGTCCGGGGACTGAGACGCGTCGCTGACCGCCGCTGGAGGGCCGTCGTGAGCCGTCACCGTGGGCTGGCGGTGTGGTGCAGCCACTCCAGGGGCGCCGTTCTCCTTGGACCGGAGGGGGGCCGGCGTCCCCCCGTCCCTCTCCGCCGCCGCTGTCGCCGCAGCCCGGCCGGCTTCCACGGTGATCCGGCGGAGGGTGTTGGCGATCAGGACCGACCTCCTGAGGCTGGGCTCGGCCAGCTCCTGGCCATGCTGGTACTTGTGCAGGGAGATGTGGAGGACGAGCTGCCGCTGGCCCTCCCACTCAGCGGGGGTCTGAGCCGCCGCATCCTCCGGCGGGAGTTTGCGCTTCTGCCCCTTCAGGATCATCTTCTAACTACAGGAAGAGAAGAAGAGGAGACAAAAGGCATTGCATAGTTAGAAAATGTATATATATACACATATACAAATACATATATGCTTACGAGGCCATCCTCTTGGTATAAAAGGGTTTGGTGAAACAGGACGCAGGCGCAGTGAGAGACAACCAGCGAAGAGAAGAAGCGAACAAACCTGTTGATCCGCTCCCGGTCTTTCCACTTTAACTCGCTTTTAAACACAGTCCTCGACCTCGACCCAGCAAAACCCGTACTTTACGTACTTTTAAAACCCACAACGAGGTTAAAAAGGCCTTTAAAAAAATGAAAAAAGTGCGGAGACCGTCTGTGTCGGACGGCGGAGGGGAAAAAATGTACCGCTTCTCCCGCCCGGAGTTTCAAGTTAAAGGTAGTGGGGGGAAGGTCGCTGCGCGATGCATTGTGGGTAACGTAGTTCTCTGATGTAGTTTTGTCAGCTGTTTCGTCGTGTTCCGATTACATATGCACACATATATGTATACATATATATATATATATACATAGCGCCAGACTGTTGAAATACGTTTAACATACTAAGCGCTATCATATACAACATATTAACCGACCAACTGCCGTATAAATAACCCCCTACTTCCGTGTTAAAGTCAAGCTATGAGTCATAACATGTCGGAATTGGTTGCCCCGTGATGACGTCACCCCCCGAAAAAAGTTCCTACTTTTCAACTACCTTTTTAGGACACTTTCGTTTCACGCCGAATTACGCCATTACGGAAGGTTTGAAACAAACAACGAGTTTAAAAGTCTGAGGACTAAAGAGTCCACCTTTAGTCCCCCCCCCCCCTCCCCGGGGGACAGCGTGACTTTTTTTTTTTTTTAAACGGACGTTAACCCCCAGCGGTCCGGGTCCCGGTCCCGTCCAGGTCCCGATTAACGTTGTTCGTCTGCCTCCAAAAAGTGGACCTACCTTCAGCGGTGCTGCTGCCTGGACCTGGTCCACGATCAGGATCTCACGCACACGTCGACGCGGACGAGCCGTCCCCCTGGTACTAAGGAGGAGCGGAGAGTCTGCTGGGACTTGAAAACCAGCCATGGCCCCGCCCCCCCCCCCAGCTGAGCATTGGTCCACAGAGGAGGTCCCATCACAGGTTATTGATCACATCAGATCACCCCCCCCCCGATCGATTCTGATGGCGACGACGACCTCATGACCTCACCACTTATATATGTATGAGGGTTTGTCACGTGACTTCACACAGAGAAGGAGACTACGTGACACAGGGAGGGAGACTACTGACAGAGAAGGAGACTATATGACACAGAGAAGGAGACTGTGACACAGAGAAGGAGACTATATGTGACACAGAGAAGGAGACTGGGTGACACAGAGAAGGAGACTAGGTGACACAGACTAGGTGACACAGAGAAGGAGACTATGTTGTTAGATGATCTAGACTACATGCAATGAAGTGAGTCACAACATTTAAAACTGGTACACATTGTGTTTATTGAAATCTTTTATTTCAAAAGTTGTAAAACAGACAAACTGAAAGCAACAAGAGGCATCAGGTGGCTTTGTGAAACAAAAACTAAAAGGCCTTAATAATACAACTGGCACAAAGAACACAGAACTGGTCTATGAAATATAATCGAAACAAACTAGCTTTCGCCTTCAATATATCTCAACAAAAAAAAACTTTATTTCTTGCGCTGTGTCTGAGGTGGGGGTCTGCTGCGTTGTGGTTCAGGGTTTTGTGTATTCCCCGGAGACCCCCACGGTCTTGCCGTCCCACTGCGAGGTGGACAGGCAGCTGACGAAGAAGTGTCCCAGGTCGTGTTTGGATATGGCGCGGCCCTTCAGCGCATTCTCCGTCACCGTGTACTTCTCAGTCAGGGGGTGGTCGTCTGTGAGAGAGAGAGAGAGAGAGAGAGAGAGAGAGAGAGAGAGAGAGAGAGAGAGAGAGGCAGGATAGTCAGTATTGTGGTGGCTAGTCTAGTTCGACTCCCAGTCTAAAAAGGTACTGGGTTCGAGTCCCTAGGTCTGCCGCCTGCCTTTCGTCAAGATGCCAAACCACCTCAACTGCTCCTTAATTACTTTTTTTTTTTTTAACGCACTATAATTTGCTTTGGCTAAAAGCGCCTGCCAAATAAAAGCTCCTAACTAACCTTGTGTTATAACATCGGTGTTAGATATGGCAGACCAGCTAGTTACCGTTAGTTACCGTTAGACTCAGGAACCATCGCTAGCAAGCACAGCCAACCGTTTGTTTTTTGGCACACGTGGTATGAAGTCGGCTATAAATCATATTCAGGAATCGGCCCATCTCATGTTCTGATCAAGAAGTCTTTGTCATAAATGGTTTTGAGTTTAAAAAAAACATTAATTCATCCCCCCCCCCCCACACACACACAGACAAGCTCACAAAAGACCCAATACAATGGGTCTTTTATTTTGAAAAGCCATTGAGAAATATTAGGTTTTTTTTATTGGACGATGATAATAACTGTATTATAATCTGTCTCCAGACTCACCGGCGATGTGAGGCGGCATGACGGCCACGTAGTCGAGGCCAGACTCCTTCAGCACATTGTACATCCGTTCGTGGTCCTCCGTCACCTGAAGGAGGCGGGCGGGAACCTTGGAGCGGTCCCACAGCAGAAAGGCTGGGAGCAGAGAGGAAGAGGATGAGGAAGAGGATGGGAGAGGAGGGCAGAGGGAGAAGGTAAGGTGAGGCAGTTGGTTTTAACAGACAGTAACTAGAAACACAGGATGTGGGAGAAGGAGAACAGGAAATAGAAACTGAAGAGGGCTGAGGTGAGGGGGTTGAATGAAAGGAAAACAGATGGATAGAAGGAAGTAGGTGAATGAACGGGTGAGACGAGATGAGGAAGTAGCCTGAGTGAAAGATTCTTGAATATTCTTTACTTCCTGTCGTCTCATTCGGAGGGACTAGAGTTAGGGTTGAACTGGGGACATTTACTGTGCATCCAGTGAGTATTATTTTAAAAAAGATTACATTTTACACTTTACATTTCAAAAGAAAAAACTATCCAAAAGTGCGATCCCTGGTCGGTAGCGTGTGAAGTAGTAACCCGCCGCGAAGGCACTTCCTCTGGAAGACATTCAAACCAAATGCCATGATTCACAATCTCTAGTGTTTCCGTGTGGTCTGTGGTTGGTGTGTCAGAGTGGGGTGGGGGTGCGGCGGCGGCGGCGGTCGTACCTGACATGCAGCCGACCACCTTGGTGATGCCACGCGCTCTCATGGCGGCTACGATGTTCCTGGTGCCCTCGGACATCATGGTGGTCGCGCCTGGAGAGGAACGGGCCGGGGCAGGGAGAGTTGCGGTCACATGGTCGCCTTACAGTCATGAGTTACAATGCTGACTTTGTTCCCATCACAATATGAACGTTATCCATACGTCAAGAGTTTGGGAGAAAGAACGAGAATCAGGCAAGGCCGATATCGGTAACATTTCTTTATACTAATATTTTTACTGTACCAAGACATTCTTAAAACATAATAATGACTATATATGTTGTCTTCATAGTTTTAACAAATACATAAACATTTGATAAGCAGGTCGATAACCAGGACAAGAATAAAAGCAACTTCTTTTTTTTTGGAAGATAAGTTATGGTCCACTGCTCATCACTTTGCTGCCTCCTAGTGGACGTAATGCAACACTACACCCGTTTCGTACACAATGGTACAAAACTGGGCAGAATAAAGAAAAGAGTAACTTCACACTGGAAATCACGTCGTAATATTGTATGTGTCAACTTTAATCAGAGAGCGGTTGTGTGTTTTACACATCTGTTGACGTCGACATGGCGAGAGTCAAGGTTGAGGGGTGTGTGTGTGTGTGTGTGTGTGTGTGTGTGTGTGTGTGTGTGTGTGTGTGTGTGTGTGTGTGTGTGTGT
>JAOPJI010000047.1:3508097-3519053 GCA_027122695.1 Merluccius productus | reverse complement strand
AACAGTATAGATACTTTACAATATATAAAAAATTCAGGATCGGAAAAAAATAACGGATGTAACTAAACTACTGTCTATCCGGGGGGCGCCCCCCCCGCCCCCCCAGGGGCCCCGGCCGCGCGGCACCGCGGGGCAGGGGGGCGCGCGCGGGGGTAGATCCTTAGCACAACTAAGGATTTACATTTCTAAGTAGAAGTCGAACTGCAATTACATCCCTAGGCTAAACTCTGCCTTTCCACGCGGTGACCAAAGCCTTCAATGGGCGCCCGTTTAGAGATAATGACCTCCCTGGGAGATACAAATGTGAGTATAATCATACACAGCCCAGTGTGGCTGAGGAAGACATGACGCCAGGCACCCACCGCTCCGTGCCTGGAGGCGCCGCCGGCTACTGCACAACAACTTAACCGGGGGCGCAGCCGGGCGAAGACTGCATCAAAAGGTGTGGTCACAGAAAAAAAAAGGAGAAGTCTGGTGGGCAAGTTGAGCTTTGATGCCGCTTGAAAACGTCTACAAAGCTCCAGGAAGGGGAACGTTTAAAGAAAGCGACCAGCGGAGAACATGCGAGCTCGAAACGCAAAAGGAAGTAGCGACGCAGCTCAGTCGCAAGCCAACTTCCAGCGACCAATCAGAAGGCCTGCAGCCCTGGCCGTTTCATGTGGTGCATTACAGCGCTGTGTGCATGTTTCCTCACCAGTGAATCAACAATTTTCCATGCAAATAAAATGTTCAAGACCCACAAAACCTATCATGATCTCATCAAACGGACAAGATACACGACTGGCTGTAGTCACCCAATTATACTGGCAAGGATTACACCTCACTTCCTTAGTCGCGTATGGAAATGTACATTAAAATGCTCTAAAATAGCTTTTGTGGCTGGTTGAGAAACTGCTGCACGTCGTTTCAAATACACAACCATGTAAACCGTGTAAAACTAAGCTAGGTTGCACCAGCGCCTGTCTGTCTCTCTCTCTCTCTCTCTGCAGACAGGCACGCCAGTGAATAGAACTGAAAGGGTTTTAATCCTCCCCCCCCCGTCTGGCTGTATTGGTTTCTCCCTCTTTGATAAACACAAGCGCTCGTTGACTCATTAACCAATAACCACATGTGAGACAGAGCAGAAGTGAAAAACTAATATTTGCTGGGAGTGAAGGGGTGTGTGAGGCTCTGTGTGTGTGTGTGTGGGGGGGGGGGGGGGGTGGCAACAGCTTTCGAATACTTCCTGTGTGCTTTCTCGGGTCACAGAGTCAATCGCACTGGGGCGCTGCGCTGCTGCGGCTCTGGGAAAGTGGACTTGATTAAAGTGGTCATGAGCAGCAAACAACCCCCCCAAAATAATAAACCCCTCCTTGCATTCTTTTCATTACTCGCTGGAAGAAATGACAGCTGACAAAAACCAGATGAAGAATTAAAAGCTACTGCACTTTTTTTGCAGACATTGTTTGCGGAGAAGTTTACAGATTTAGAACAATGTTCGATGTCGTGGTTGGATTCACTCAAAACAGCTGCGGTGTGACGATGTGCGGCCGGTGGAGGCCATGTGCTCCTTATAGAGCACGCTGCCCTTCCTTACCAATTTGATGGCCACATATTCATTAGTGTAGAGGTTCTTCCCCAGCCGCAGCTCTCCAAAGTTTCCACAGCCGATCTTTTTCCCCACGCGGAAGTTGGGGCCGACCATGAGCACCCCGGAGTTGGTCCCCGAACTCCGGCCCCCATGTCCAGTCCTGCTGCCCGCCGCCTTAGACATCTTCTTCCCTTCCTCTGTCTCACCCTTGCCACCTCTCTTGTCAAAATCCATAAGCTTGTGATACCCCGGCCTCTCCACGATTATTCCCCGGCCATGCGAACCGCAGAAACTCCAGAAAAAAAAAAGAAAAAA
Source organism: Merluccius productus (assembly GCA_027122695.1). NCBI lineage: Eukaryota > Metazoa > Chordata > Actinopteri > Gadiformes > Merlucciidae > Merluccius > Merluccius productus. Next base: position 3,517,168 of record JAOPJI010000047.1, on the reverse strand, counting down.
AAAGGAAGCGACCGGGGGAGCCGAGGCAGACAAGCGACCGCACAAGACAGAGGAGAGGTGTTGCTGTGTGCAAATCTACACCAGATCACAAGACACTTCGAAAGGCTGGAGCGGCAGCTGAAGTTCCCCTTGTGTCTGGCCGACGGCCCACGGACTAGTATTTCCTTCTTCTTCTTCTGGTTGTTGTTGTTGTTGTCGCTGCTGCTGCTGCTGCGCGGCGGCGGCGGCGGCGGCGGCGTCTGATGCGCTTGTTCCTCGTTCACCAGAGACGAGTTCTTTTCCGTTTCTGTTTCTCCAGCGCTGCACTAGAGCTGCGGCTGCATGTCCCTGCCTGAAGTGGGCAGGTAGCGCTGAGATGTGCCCACGCACACGGGACCGCTCAGAGACAATCGCTCCGGATCCCGGCTCCCGCGTCCACAAGGCTGCTTGGCAACAAACCCCCGAGCGCCTTCATTCCTTCTGGTCAGTGTTTGGCGAGACGGCAGCCATCCTCCGCGCTGCAGGGCCACGTCATGGGAGGCGATGAGGAGCGACGCAGAGCTAGTTGTGGTCGTCGGTCTCGAGTTTCAGGTCGATGTCTGGAAAACAAACACAAATAAATTCAACCTATTGGGCGGTGATGACGTACAGAGAGCACGTCGTCTGGGATGGCACACTGCAGACAACAGTAGGCGACAACCTGAACATTCATAATCCCCCGTATGGCTTAGGAATTTAAAAAAATAACTTGTGATTAGATATTTGATATTTTGAAGTGGCTATTTTTTATACTATTGCATAATACAGAAAGACAAAATGTTGGCAAACCTAATCAGGAGTTATAATAAATGTGTTGGTGGTCCTATAGAACGGAGTTGGAGAAAGGAAACCTTTTGATTCAAGATCAAATTGTGTCTACAGAAGCTTTTCCATACCAGAGCTGAAACCGGATCTTCTCCCTGACGAGCAAATTCAATAAACCAATCAATACGAGAGAACTGCTCCACGGTAGACGTCAGGAGTAACAGCAGCGCTACTCGCATTCAAACTTAGGTTTCTAATGACCCCGCCAAAAAACATGATATACATCGAGGAGAGCGACACCTTTAACGTCTTTAAGAGACAAAGAAGGAAATCCAGAAGGCTTTGAGGGATAAGGCAAATTAAAGGGTCAACATCAACAAGATCAACTTTATATACGCTATAAAAGCTATAAAAGCTATATAAATGCAGATTAGAGTCTGAATAACTTCATGACAGGGTAACAACATACAGAGACTACATGAGACTCATGGATTAGCGTACATGTAAGAGACAACGCTGCACGTATCACATGGTTATAAGCAACGATTGAGTTATGAATTAATTGATTTAATTGACCATTACAGGTCATTATTATATTTTGTATTATTACAATTTCTACTCAAGGCTTTTAAAAGACAAATAGGGTTTCTTACGTGGTTAAGAATTAGTTTTCCTGGTTGTAAATGTAAGACGTGTGTGTGTGTGTGTGTGTGTGTGTGTCGAAGCGAGGTCAATCATTACATTGCCGAGTAGCCGGTCACGCTCTCTCCAAGAGGAAGTGACCGCACATTTATAGTAAAGACACTTTGTGAAAAGAAGCCGGAGTAGACAAGTCTGGTTGAATAAATAAAACATTTTAAACTATTAAACGAATTAATGGGTGCGCAGAGAGAGGCTGGTTCAACATCACGCTAATTAAGTGGTGATCGCTCAGAGACCCGCATGCCGTCCTACTTCATTACGCTGGGCCGGTTCAGAAAGCAGCATTACGCTGCGTCCGACCTTAATAGCATATGGTCGGGATTACTTCATATTAATTATTAACATTAGGCAATATCATTATAATGCCTAATATTATATTATATTATTATTATATTATAATTAACATTATCAACTCATGGATAGCACCGGCCAAGTACGTCTCTTACACCACACCAAGAAACACTTGCATACACAAACACACACACACACACACACACACACACACACACACACACACACACACACACACACAACAAGCATGTCACGCACTGGCACAACTGGTCGTGTATTAAACTCATACCATTAGTTACAGCTCACTAACCATTAGTTACAGCTCACTAACCATTAGTTACAGCTCACTAACCATTAGTTACAGCTCTCTAACCATTAGTTACAGCTCACTATCCATTAGTTACAGCTCTCTAACCATTAGTTACAGCTCACTAACCATTAGTTACAGCTCTCTAACCATTAGTTACAGCTCACTAACCATTAGTTATAGCTCACTAACCATTAGTTACAGCTCTCTAACCATTAGTTACAGCTCTCTAACCATTAGTTACAGCTCTCTAACCATTAGTTACAGCTCACTAACCATTAGTAACCGTTTACTCATGTTGTCATCTGCCATTAGCTCATGGTAGCCTCCACGGGTTTCCTGCCATGACAGCTATGATTGACAGCTGTCAATCCCAACCAGCTGAGAGACAGCCATGTCAACACGCTGATCCCTTGACGCGGACGTTAAGGAAGCGGTGAAGGAGACCAAGTAGTGCACTGCTGTGTCCTAGCTCTGTACAAAACAATGATCTACTCCTAGGCACTAGGCACTAAGGACTAGGCACTAGGCACCAAGGACTAGGAGCTAGGAACTAGGCCGGTCGGCGTCAGCTAACCGATATCTGAGGCTAACGCCGCCGCGTCGTTTCCATTCATTTGACGGACCGTCCGCAGCCCGCGGTACCGACGGTATCCAGCGGGCCGCCGACCGAACCCGACGAACCGCACATCAATAAAAACCCAAAACAACATTTAACCCCCCCCCCACCACCACCGGCCTAACGCTTACTAAAAGTGTTAGCCTAGCGTTAGCCTTCCGTTAGCCGCGGCTAACTTCCAGCGACCGGACGCCGAACGGAACAAGTTGAAACGGGTCAGAACATGAAACAATTCACTGATAGACGCCGTTTTAAAGATATCTCCATCTAACACACACACACACACACACACACACACACACACACACATACATACATACATACATACATACCCCCCCCCCAATGTTACAGTCGGTACCGTCCGCACCGTCGAGGGGAAACCCCGGTCCACCAGACCAGCTGCTGCGCTACGTTTCGCTTCAACCCCGACAGGAAGTGTTCGTTTTCCGCGGCCACGACCGTAAACACCGCGGGGCGACTCCTCTAATCCTCCGCTAGCCTAGCCTAGCCTAGCTTAGCCTAGCCTAGCCTAACCGCTCCGCTAGCTCGCGTCCGTTGGCGACGGCGGTTTTAAACGGTAAACGTACACGGCGCTGCGGTTATTATTCCGTCCACGTCTGGGATAGACCGATAGATAATATCCACAGATTATATTTACCTGTCGGTGCGGGTTAGTGAGAGCACGTCGCCATTGCCGGGCCTCGACGCGGCGCATCGCTACACGCCGGGTGTCTCTGTCTCCCCTCCCGCGGCGGGTCGTCTCGCTAAGCCTCCGCCGCTCAGCGGAGAACCGGAGAGCCGCCGGCGTAACCCGCGTTGGAGAATATGGGTCTGCGGCGTCGTCCGCTCCGGAAACCCGCCTGAATTAGACCCAACAGAACCGGGTCCGGAGACGGTTTATTTTATTTATTTTCCCGGTGGGACGGCGTCGGTTGGCGGCGGTGTGTCGGGTGTCGGCCGGTGAGGACCAGGAAGGAGGCTGGAGGGACCGGACGTCAGAGAGCCACAGGTGGCGTCGTTACGCCGGTCTGCGTCCGTCAGTAACTATGACGATGATGATGATGAGGGAGGAGGAGGAGGAGGAGGATGATGATGATGATGGTGAAGATGGTGATGATGATGATGATGATGAGGATGATGGTGATGAGGAGGAGGAGGAGGAGGAGGAGGAGGATGATGATGATGATGATGATGATGATGATGATGATGATGATGATTCATTGCATTTATATAGCGCTTTACAAGATACTCAAAACGCTGACATTGTGTGTGTGTGTGTGTGTGTGTGTGTGTGGGGGGGGGGTTATGACACCTCATGCGCTACCAGTGTGGTGGTGGTGATGATGATGATGATGATGATGATGATGATGATGATGATGATGATGATGATGAGAAACCAAGATGACTTCATCACTGCAGTTAGCCTCAACCTATTGGATGTCTTTGTGAAGCAGCCACGGTGACGAGACTCATTGTCAGTGTTTACGGTTTAATTATAGACCTAGTGACATCATTTAAAACACACTCACACTGTTCAGGGAAACGTTTCGGGATCTAGCCACAATAATATACAACGAATCAGAACATAATTGAGAACATAATTCATTAACGATGTAAATATGATTTAGAAGAGAAGTATTTAGCAAGTGTATGAGTATTTGAACAGCAGCAGTAGCAGGTAGAAGTATATAACACACCTTTACCTGTCCGCCTTCCCCACAGACACTTCCTACCACTCCCACAACTTCTCCATTATCCGCCCATTATCCAGTTCGCTCTTTTAAACCCACACACAAAAGAGGAACTCCTCCGGCGGAGCCATGTTGTCGGGGGACGAGATCCTGTGCAGCACGCGGCAGGTCATCGCGGGGCTGGAGGCGCTGCGGGGGGAGAACCGCAGCATGCTGGACGACCTGCAGGAGGCCATGGAGACGCGCCCGCCGCCGCCGCCCGACAGCGGCAGCCTGGAGCAGGAGAAGAGCCTCATCATCCACCAGTCGCTGGAGAGGATCGAGCTGGGCCTGGGCGAGGCGCAGGTACACACACACACACACCTCGCTTTTGGTTTCAAGTGGCGCTTTTCCACTGCAGATGGCACCCGCCAGATAGTGGTCCGCTCACGTCAGCTCGTTACATCAGGGATGGCGTTCTTGACCATCCGCACCTCATCAACTGACCTCGCCGTGGATTTGCTGGAGGCCGTTGCGGATCGCCGAGTAGTCCAGGATCAAAAACAATGTCAAAAAAGGCGGGCTACAATGGCGGGTGTGTGTGTGTGTGTGCAGGACGATGCCGCGCAATGATGACGCGGTGGCGATTTGTAGCGGCGATTCTTCTAACCAACCGGCGGTCTGCAGTGTTATCCTGTCACCTTTTTAGTATCGCCTCAGCTTGCTTGGCACCTCGACCGAGGGCGATGCCAAAAAAAGCACCGGGTACCAGTTACTATCCACAGTGGAAAAAACAGAAAAAGGCGAGTAGAGTCGAGTCGAGCCGGTACCATGTGGTGGATAAGCGCCGTAAGACCGCCAGTACTTGTGCAGGGTTGCAAAATTAACTTTTTTGTCCGCCGGCCAAATGACTAAAGGAATGTTCAAATTCACCCAATAGATTAACCGTTGTTTTTTTGGCTGTGTGAATGAAGCAAATCTACCGGCCGCTTTGAGCATTTTTCACCGGCTGGTGCTAATTTTGCGTGCGCTGCTGCCGGTGTGGTTCGGTGGAGGCGGAGCTTCAGGCGCATAACAGCGACTAACGGTCTACCATTACTAGTTACTAATCCGACTGTTAACGTTTATCTACAGCAACTCGCAGTGGTTTCAGATGCATGTCATTAAGGAGCAGGCAAGGGGCGGCTCGGGGGGGCATCTTGCTCAACGGTGCCGACAGGTTAGGCTGTGGAGATATTGGGGATCGAACCCAGTGCCTTTTTAAGCTGGGAGTGGAATACTCTTCAGACCCGTCCGGGCTTGTCTGTTGTCCTCTTAACCTAAAGTCATGGGAGCGCTCCGGGCGGCGGCTGAATGCGTTCTTTGTTTGTATTTACTACTGAATGCGTTTTCTTTGTATGTGCTTTGTGTGTTCTGTTTTTTTTTTTTTCCCTTTTCTGTATCTTTGCTGATGTGAAGCACTTTGTAAATAAAGTTTTACTAATGCTTACTTACTACTTCCAGGTGATGATGGCGCTGTCAGCCCACCTGGGCTCTCTGGAGGCGGAGAAGCAGAAGCTGCGTTCGCAGGTGAGACCCTGGAGAACGGGTTCTGGGCGGTTCTCCATTACTTGTATTACCTTCTCATTCTTCTTCCTCTTGATTTTCTCCTACGATCCTCCTCCTACTCCACCTCCTCCTACTCCACCTCCTCCTACTCCTCCCCCCCTCAACCCATCTCCTCCTCCTCTTCCTCCTCTTCCTCCTCCTCCTCCTCCTCCTCCTCCTCCTCCTTCTCATCTCCACCTCCCCCTCTCCTCTTTCTCCCCTCCTCCTCCTCCTCCTCCTCCTCCTCCTCCTCCATCATCACCTCTTCTCCTCATCCTCCACCTCCTCCTCCTCCGCCACCTCCACCTTCTCCACCACCAACTCCTTCTCATCTCCACCTCCCCCTCTCCTCCTCCTCCTCCTTCAGGTGCGGAGGCTGTGCCAGGAGAACCAGTGGCTGAGGGACGAGCTCGCCGTTGCCCAGCAGCGGCTGCAGGAGCGGGAGCAGGAGGTGGTGACCTTGGAGGAGCAGAACAGACACATGCAGTTCATGGCCTCCATACGCAAATACGACCAGGACGCCCCTGCGCAGGTGAGGGGGAGGAGCCTGTCACGACGGGGGGGGGGGAGTGTGATGAGCCATTACAAGCCGTTTCAAAATTGTCATGTGACTCCCCTCTAGTGACATCACAAGTGGGAGAGTCCACCCAGATGTATGATGGATAGATAAGCCTGACTCCCCTCTAGTGACATCACAAGTGGGAGAGTCCACCCAGATGTATGATGGATAGATAAGCCAAACCGTACCAACCAAACCAGTTGGTAGAGTCCACTGGATAGGCTGGTAGGGGTAGACTAGTACCAGCTGCTAGATCAAATATGGTTTGGTATAATTACATTCTGACCTAAATGTGGTTCAGTATAATTACATGCTGACCTAATTGTATGACGGCAGTAACAAAGTTACTGAATACACCGTTGTATTCACTGTAGACGTTCATGTTTTCCTATGTAAGCGTGTTTTTATATACGTTTGGCAATATGATGGTATGCGTTTGTTTTCTCCTCCCAACAGGACGACAAAGACCCGTCCACCAATAAGGAGTCGCTGGACGACCTCTTCCCCACGGAGGAGGAGGAGCAGTCGCAGAGTAAGAGTAACGACGTAACGACGCCGACGTGTGCGTGGTCACACACACACACACACACGTGTGGCTTTTACAAAGTGTGTTGCTGTCTATGCAACGCAGCCATGCAAACCCTTTAAACATTAAACCTTACTCACCTTCATAACGCTCCTCTATTACATTACGTCCAGTTGTTCTTTTAGAAACTTGCTCATGTAGCACTTCACATTTTTGTAGTTACTCCAATATTGATTGCGTGCTTTTGATTCTTCTCAGCCTCATGTGTAACTGATCCGATTCGAAAACCTAAACTTGGACATCTGCTGATAACGATACTGATTCCGATACCAGAGCTGTGTTTTGTTGAATATTATAAATAGTATATCTTTCATGTGATACCTTCCCAGATGCTTCCTATTGGACCGGATCGGTCCCGTCTCTCTAGATAAAAGCGTCTTCCTCATGTAACATCCTGTAATGTTATCCAATGGTCTGTGTCCAGTGTCCCAGCCCCGCCACAGCTGTGCGGCGGCGGCCGCCCAGCAGGGGGGCTATGAGATCCCGGCCCGCCTGCGGACCCTCCACAACCTGGTGATCCAGTACGCGTCGCAGGGCCGCTACGAGGTCGCCGTGCCCCTCTGCAAACAGGTAAGGGCCCCGCCGGGCCTCACAGACGGACTTACCCTGACGACAATTACACTTACTAAAGAAATCAATCATTTGACACAAAATATAATGACAAGAAATTATTTTATTGATTTAAAAATGATTTAATTGTTTCTCCTTAAAAAAATGTTGGTACAAAAAAATGTCCAGTGAGTGCCACGGTCTTAGCATGGATCTCTAATCTAATATGGATATGCAAACCTGGTAGCACTGATTATATCTATCTATTATATTTGTATCTATTTTGCAAACTTCTCATCTCTTTCTTATTATCACACATTACACTTGGTTGCTAGGCTGATATTTCAGGAGCAACCAAATACTAAAATAAAACCTCAGACAGTGAGGTTTAATACAAATACCTAAAATAAAACCTCAGACAGTGAGGTTTAATACAAATACCTAAATGTAAACCTCAGAGACAAGGAGGTTTAATACAAATACGGTCGTCGCATTTAGCCTTTAGAGTTGTCACTAGTCCTAGTGCGTAGGCTTTAGACAACATCACAACACCACAAGCCTAGCATGGACCAACTCTTTAATGCACAGTAGTACACATTGTTGATGTCCCTCTGTCCACCAGGCGTTGGAAGACCTGGAGAAGTCCTCAGGCCACACCCACCCCGACGTCGCCACCATGCTAAACATACTGGCGCTGGTGTACAGGTGAGGCCAGCAGTTACCGCGGCAACGAGGCCAGATAACGGTTAATTATTGTTTACGACCGCGTAGCGTCACCTCCGCGACCAAGCGCTCAGCAACCACGCCGAGCCTGCGGGCTTATTATGGGACGTCGTCATGGTAACCCGAGGAGACTGGCCTGGTTTTTGGGTGGATTTGGTAACACTTGGTGGTGATCGGTGCTCACGTCATTGCTGCGGCACCGCAATCTCCTTTAAAGTGAACGTAATCCTATTCCTGGTCTTTGTTGTGTCAGGAAGTCTTCACCTCTTAAATGTGTGAATGACAATAATTGCATGCATTATTTCATGGTCTGTCTAACCCGTCTGTCTCTCTGTCTAACCTGTCCGTCTGTTTGTCTAACCTGTCGGCCTCCAACATCTCTACCTGTCCGTCTGTCTGTAGGGATCAGAACAAATACAAGGAGGCGGCCAACCTGCTGAACGACGCACTCGAGATACGTGAGAAAACGCTTGGGCTGGACCACCCAGCTGTAGGTGACACACACACACACACACACACACACACGCACACGCACACGCACACACACACACACACACACCTGTAATTTAAACTTAGGATGGTTTTACAATATTCTGACTGAGGAACCACAGAATGACGAGTTACTGTGTGTGTGTGTGTGTGTGTGTGTGTGTGTGTGTGTGTGTGTGTGTGTGTGTGTGTGTGTGTGTGTGTGT
>JAOPJI010000047.1:3380320-3391517 GCA_027122695.1 Merluccius productus | reverse complement strand
GCACACACACACACACACACACACACCCACACACACACGGACTCACAGGTGTGGAGGCTCCTGTTAACGTGTTCAGAGTCCAAGGAGTGATGAAACTCGTAGGCTGAACGACCAATCAGATTGTTCGGCTCGTAGCCGACTAACTCTGTCACCCTGGAAACAGAATGGAGGAGAGTTAAACACGATTCATAGTCGCTGTGTGTGTGTGTGTGTGTGTGTGTGTGTGTGTGTGTGTGTGTGTGTGTGTGACCCACCGGCCCTCGCAGTGTGTGAAGCGTAGGTCCATGGAGTGGCGGGTGAGGAAGGTGCTGCTGTCCAGGGGGAACTCCACGCTGGAGGGGTGAGGGACCGGCTCGCACAGCAGGGTGGCCGAGCCACACTCCCCCACGTAGCCTGTACAGTGGAGCACCTGGAGGGAGGGAGGGAGGGAGGGAGGGAGGGAGGAGGAAGAGAAAGAGAAAGAGAGATTTCATGAACCCCAAACTGCTTTGTGTGTATTAGTGCTGGAGTGTGTGTGTGTATGAATGTACGTATAAGTGCTGGACTGTGTGTGTGTGTGTGTGTGTGTATCTATTAGTGCTGGAGTGTGTGTGTGTGTGTGACTGTGTGCACTTGTGTGTGTACCTTCCAGGTAGCAGACTTGATGTTGACGGTGCGCCCTCTGCTGGTCAAGGTGCTCTTCACACGCAGGAAGTAGTTCACAGCCCTGCACTGGTCTGGTGTCTTCCGCATGCCTACAAGACCAGTCAGACAACTTCACTTCACTGAGAGTCTCTTCAAACGTGGCGAAGCTTGAACCCCAAGCTACCATGTTGAGCAATACTTATTCATACTCATTCATCATTGTTTATGGGCTTTTTGTCCCTTTATGGACAAAGATATGTAGCATCGGACTGCAGGTCAGAATCTCAGATTTTCGTGAAATAAAATGTATTGATTTAACCATGCAATAGCCTCAGAAATGCTAAATAACAACAACATAAGGCTACCGTTTCCACATCAATATACATTTATTAATCACAGCACATAAGAACATAGCACTAGCAGAGTGCTATGGTCTAAAAAATATTTTTTTAGAACATAGAGGGGGCAAAAAATACAAATGAGGGGTAAGCCCCCTTAAGACCCCCATGTGGTGCCGGGCCTGGTGTGCTGCTGAATAATAAATACGTTTTATTTCACCTTGATTGAAAAGGAAAGGCTATAGAACAGAACAGACTGGATGGATAACTACAGACGCCCTTCTGCTCTCAGAATACATTTTTGTTATTGAAAGAATAAATGGCATATATTTGCATTTTTAGGCTGCGAGAGGAGCAGTCTATTTGTGGCATCGCACATTGTGCTTCACAACACCAGCTGCTATTCCAGAGAAGTACAGAGGAGTCAGACGAATGCTTCTGAGAGAGATGTTCTCCGTTTAATGTCGTTGTGGAGTGTGTGTGTGGTTGATAGCTTGTTTACGGCCTCACCTGGCCTGAGTCACACTGATTAGGGTGGGGCTGCACACCTGTGGTGCAGAGCAATCATGGCACCCAGGATAAGCTATCAGCCAACAACTCTCTCTCTCTCTCTCTCTCTCGCCTCTTCAAACACAACATCTACATGTGTCGAAGTGCCCCAACAAAAGCCACTAAGAGTCGACTGCTGATGATATTTTCTTGCCCTCTGGCCGGTGCTAAAATGGTTGTTAGGTTAAATTACTCTTACTCTCTTCAACGTCTCATTCTGCCCCTTCTCTTTACTGTGACCGTGAATATCCACTATAGGCGAATGACCGCGCGCAAATTGCCGCCTCCATTCACTTTCTATGGGACGCAAGCAATTAGGCGCGCAAAGCACGCTGGGATTGCTTGCGGCGCGGAGCCAGCTGCGGCGCTGCCTGGCTCCGCTTCTGAATTTGCATAAAGTTGGGAAATTTCAACTTTATGCAAATACGAGCGGCGCGAATCCACGCGGTCACCAGTCAGCAAACAGGACGTGGGCGTGGGCCGTGACGTTGACCCTTCTGATTCATCACCACAATGCGGGCGGGAGCTAGTTGATCCGCTAGTCAACACGCCCCCTAAGCGGGCGAGTTTTCAAGGCGGCGCGATGTCACGCGGATAATTCGCGTATAGTGGATATTCACGGTCAGTAGTTCATCCCCCCACCCCCTTGGCTCTCCCTCCATCTCTCTCCCTTTATCTTTCTCTCATCTCTCTCCATTTCACCCCTACTCTCTCTCTCTCTCTCTCTCTCTCTCCACCGTCTCTCTCTATGACTGCTGTTTTGGATGTGGGTGAATACACAAAAACATGCGTGCGCACACAGTTGAATACATATAAACAAACGCACAAAGGACGCTACAGATCCTTGCTGGAGGATGGATAGACAGACTGTGGACATTGGGTGTTCGAACCCTCACCCTTTCTGCTGGGAGTCGACCGCCCTAACGCTACACTAAACCCCGTGTTCCTGTATGGGGGTATTGGATGGTTAAACCGTTGTGTGGAGGTGAGTCTCACCTGGTCTGGCGGTCAGCAGGTCTCTGAGCTCCTCCACGTCACAGGGGTGAACAAAGTCGTACACACTCTGGCCCAGTAACTCCAGCTACACACAAACAGAGGAACACAGATTCACATTAGGGCTGCAATCGATTTATCGAGTAGCCGATCGACCGAAATGTACCGAATCTAATTTTGATAATCAATGAATGGTTTTAGTCATTCATCAAGTACAAATAACAAACATGTGCTGCTTAATGCTTCAGAAATGTAACTGTTTGGTTCGTGGATTATTATAAAATGACTGATTTAATCGACTAACCGGGAAAAAAATATTGTTGGATTAATCGACTATAAAAATAATCGTCAGTTGCCGCCCTAATTCACATACATCATCATTATCACCATCCTCACCATCTCCACCTCTGAACTGTGTGATGTCATGTGTGTTACAGGAAGTACCTGTACGATGTGTGTGTGTTACAGGAAGTACCTGTACGATGTGTGTGTGTTACAGACTGTGTACATCATGTGTTTGAAACCCTCCTCAGGTGAGCGGGTGTTACCTGTGCGATGCCGATGTGCTTGGAGACGCTGTCGGACACGTAGATCATGTCTCCTTCCTGCGTCAGCACCATGATGAAGCCGGCCAGCGCTCTGGGGTAGAACGCGTCCATACAGTCCTCCTCCTCCTCCTCCTCTTCCTCTTTCTCTTTCTCTTTCTCATTAGGCTCCTCCTTTTCACCTGAGAGAAACATTTCAGTTAAACGTAAGCAAAAAGTTTTTTTTCTTTTATTTTACCAAATGTTAAAACATGTAGCATACACAAACATTGTAGCTAGGCTTATGACATTGCATAATATAATTTCTTTCTTTTTTTGTATTGTATATATATTGTGCGAAGAATATCATTTCACAATTGATTGACGGCATTTTGACTGGCGCCTAAAAACGATCCAATGAGACGGCAGACCTGCTTTGAGGAGGTGGTGCATGCGCAGGTAGCTGAGCGTCACTCTCATGATGGCCGCCTTGTCCAGGTGGGCGGAGACTTTGTGCGGGAGCGGCAGGGAGTGGGCCAGCTCGTAGAAGATTTCCGTCTCCTGGCTCCGCCTACACCTGGCGGCATCACGCGACCGCACCTTCCTCTGGTCCGAGCTGGTCCTGGAGACAAGAGCAAGGTGAGGGGGGGGCGGTGAGGGAATAGGTTATTATACTGACTTAATACGCCTGGCTGGAGTATTGGTTATTTATTGAGTCTTCGCACACAGGCCATGGAGTCAAGACATAACGTTTATTTAATAAATCCTTTAAAATCCTTTATTCACGGCTCACACAGGATACCCCAAATCACCGGTCCCTTAGGGGAGACTGCCTCCAACAGCACCCACGCTCTCTTCATCATTTCCCACATACAACAGTATTTGAAACACACATGGCAAGGGTGGGGTGAGTTGGTCTGTGGGGGATTTGGTGATTGCCTCATACATGAAAGGACGTTTGATTAATGCGAAGTAGGGCTGTCACAATAACCGCAATATTGCAAAAACAACCGCAGAGGATGTGAAGCAACTGCCACAACCGGTTTGTCACACACTAAGAGAGCTCAAGCATTTACCGAACTGACGCGCTGCTTACCTCCTGTAAGTAGCGCGTCAGTTCGGTAAATGCTCATAGACTTCAACGTTGTGTTTCCCACACAGACTACTACTTGGGCGGGCCGCCCAGGATATATTGGCGTCGCCAAAGTATCTTTGGCAAACCCATATTTTTGTATCTGTCCGAGAGAATGACGCCACCTGTGATTGATTCACTAGTGGACAAACTCCAGACTTTTCACTGATGAAGTCATGATGAGGGACGCACCGACACATTGGCCAATATCAGGGATATTTAATGTTATTGCAATATTGTTAGATTGTGTAAAAATGGCCATTAATAACTACAGTGAGAGTTTTTGTTGATATTTTGTTTATATATTTCTTTTTTTAATCGGTATTGGCCAGAAAATGTGTATCAGTGCATCCAAAATGACTGTTATCATAATTTTGTTATTAGTACTACTGATATTCACTGACTACCAGTGGAAAGGGCGATACCGCAGCCTTACAGACCCTGTGAAGCAAATTCAGAAAGTAATTGCTGAAAAACATGAGAAAAGACTGTAGACGCATGTAGTACTGAATTGTGGATTCAGACAGTTTTTCTGTTTTTCACAATTTTTGTGTTCAGGCCCAGGAGTGTGTTAGCGTCTACCGCTCAACTGCGAGTTATTACTCTGACTGAGAGGAACGAGGTTGATTCACAAGTCCAATAACACTGCTAGAAGGAGTAGGGATGCAAGAAATACACCCAAAATATAATCGAATACACACATTACAGTCCATGTGCGTTATGTCCACACCAGAGCTCTCACAGTTTTTGACCTGCTTTCCTATTGTAGAGCCAGGATACACTTCTAAACAGCGATTTGAATGTTATACCCATTGAGGAAATGTTGAAACATGACGTATCATGTTTTAGTGATGCTATTGTTACATACAACCAACCGCTTTAGTTCACCATGTCACATCCCTAATTCGGAGCGTGAATACCTGTTGAACATCCAATATCTTTGTTATTGAGATGTGTGGTTATTTTTTAACACACCACCACAACACTGCCATGCTGCTATGCATTTCACATTCAGTTCGGGGCGTCCCTGGCGGGCGGACATTGTTGTAAAACTTGTTGACCGCTTGTTGACCCACCCGGCCAGCTGCTGAGCCTCTTTTGTACAGCCTCTCAACAACAACAATGTGTGACTGTGCAACGGTGAAGGCGTGTGACTATTTAATGATATACCCTGTGCCAAAACTTTGCCAAAATACATATCAACATAATATATAATGTTTTTGTAAGATGGCGGAAAAGTCGTTAATAATTTGCTTGAAGAGTGCTTGTTTGAAGGAGCGTCCATTGTTCAGGTCCTGGTATTAAACACTTGAGAGGCTCAGGTCCGCGTTCGGGGTCGAGGCGGCTCAGAGAGGGTAAGAAAAACACACAATCACGCCGGTACCGACGCTCTGGCTGTGTGGTTAAAAACACATTTTTCTGTGGTTTGCCAAACTCAAAAACACATATTTATTTTTGCTTTACAGGGACTTTAAGTAAGCTTTGCGGTATCACTGTTCTGACACATTGCCTCATACCCTTCATACCGCAAGTGATCTACAATGATGACGCAACGTCTTGCAATACCGGATCTGACCTCTAGGGGTCTCTCAGTACCTGGCTTGGAAAACGACAATCACTAATAGTCTTTAGGGTTTCCGCCTAAACGACAGCTCTTGAGGGACTATGGGTTTTTTGAGAGGAGAAAGATAAATAAACTCATAACTAATGGAGTACTCCCATAGCAACACATACCAAAGCTGAAAAGTACAGAATGTGATAGGAAATGGGGGAAAACAGTGATATTTATTTTTCTTGCACTCTGGCCTGTGCTAAAATGGTGGTTTGAGGTTAAGTTACTCTTACACTCTTCCATGTCTCTCTCTCTTTCTCATACTTATTTTGCTGTCTGTGGTTACCCCCACCCCCCACCCCTTCCTCCCTTGGCCCTCAATCTCACCCTCAATATATCTCTCCCTCTATCTGTCTCTCCATCTCTCTCTCCCTCCATCTCTCTCTCCCACTATCTGTCTGTCATCTCTCTCTCTCTCTCTATTTCACCCCTACTCTCTCTCTCTCTCTGCCGTCTCACCCTCTGTGACTGCTTTTTTGGATGTGGTTAACGACACAAACACACGCACACAGTTAAATATATAAACAAACAAAGTACACATAGTACACTCAAAGTACACATAACACATGGCTTTTCCCTCGACTGGAGCAGCAAAGCACACACACACACACGCACACACACACGCACACACACACAGGAATGCTTATACAATCTGTTATGCAATACAAGGTCAAATGTTTGATATTGAGAAGCAATAGTGTGTGTGTGCGTGCATGCGTGTGTGTGCGTGCGTGTGTGCTAAAGTAAACATCCAGCCCAGTGAGTCCTTGTCACTCCCATCCAGTGTGCACTTAAATGATATAAATAACTCTTAGTGAACTGGCATTCAGAGCGCATCTCAGATCCAAATCATCATGTATATGGAGGTACAACAGGATATTAGGGCGGGACAAAGCGTAGGACTGTGATTGGACGGTGCAAGATGAGCCAGCTGAGGAGTGTTGGCCCCTTACAGACTTTATATGGGACTGGAGTCTCGAGACGTGCTACTTTTGGTTCAAATGTTATTTATCCAATTATGTTTCTTTAAACCGCACGTTCTGCTTCCACACAAACTGTATTTTTCGTCGATCGTCGTTTACTTCCTGCATGAAGGACCGACGGACCAAACCTGAGCACTTACCAAAATAAAAGTACCTAAACAAGTTCTAGTCTGATTCAAGTCAATCCAGCCCTCAGTTGTCCAACAACACTGGGATAACTCTTGAGCAGACTTTTTAAAATGTATTTACATAACATGAGGATCACTGGGAGTACAAGCCGATCTGAGAGAGCGGTCCGCCCGCCAAAACATCTCAACAAACAAACACATTAATCATACAACCGACCGCTGATCTACTCTGCATCATTACCACCAGACTAAACAATCACATGCACCCGGACAGATGGTATCCACCTCCAGGAGATTATGCAGCCTCAGCCTTGGTAAAAACACACACACACACACACACACACACTATTTTATTGTGTTGCGCAAGGCTGGAGTAGAGTTGAGTCAACTTTATTGCCCCTGAAAGACGGTTACTTCACATAAAAAGAATCATTAAAAAGTAGAGATAAACTACTGCTACAGAGAGCAGCGCCATAGGAAGGGAGGAGGAGGCTATACATGAAGTACATCATAATGATTGGTTGGAGGATAGTTGATTGGCATGGAGTGGAGCCAATCCAGATTACACCCACTGTAGCATAGAGCAGCGGCACTATATTAGGTTTGATCTATTTAAAGAAGACCTTCAAGAATGTAAAATGCTACAGACTTTGGTGGAGGGGTGAGACTGCAGCGTGCTCATGTTACGTCTGATGGGAGGAGTTAATACCGCACACACGCGCACATGCGCACACACACACAGGCACACACACACACACAGGTCACGCAACAGATCAAGGCCTACGCGAGTCACGACCCACTCAGCGCGCGCGCGCACACACACACACACACACACACACACACACCGACAGCATGGGGATCCAGGAAACTGGTAATACACACACAAAAATGCCACTGATGACACGATCAACTACTATGCTGATAGTAATAGAGAGAGAGAGAGAGAGAGAGAGAGAGAGAGCGAGAGAGAGAGAGCTAGAGAGATACAGGGGGGAGAGAGAGATCAAGTGAGAGATAGAGATATGAAGAGGGAGGGGGAGATAGGGGGAGGCTTGAGCCAATCAGAACAGTGTCCTTAGTAAAACAGAAGGCACTTCCCACTTTCTCTCTCCAAGCTCTTGCACAACTTCAGATTGTCAGCACGCGCGTCCACACGTTTCTGATGACCGCTTCTTTACAGATGTTGTTGAGAATTTTTCATCTTAAAGGGGAACAACGCTGTGCGTGCCTGTGTGTGTGAGTGTGTGTGAGTGAGAGAGTGAGAGTGAGAGAGAGAAAATGTGTGTGTCTACACGGTGATGTAATGGCCATTAAGAACATCTCGCTTTGTGTGATAAAAACAGTTACTAAGTCAACACACACACACCATGAACTGCTAAATGACTTAACGTGTGAGCTGCAGATGATAAGCCAGGACACATATGTGTGTGTGTGTGTGTGTGTGTGGTAGCAGTATTCGGTCTGGGTGTAAAATCAGCTGGGAACTGGAACATTGTGTCCTCTAGACCTACAGCTCACACCGGAGGGTGCAAGAGAGATAAACACACAGTGTGAGGAGAGAGAGAGATAAAAAAAATAGAAAGATAGATGAGAAGGCTCTAAATTACCATATAGACTAGGGATGTGAAATACTCACATTTTTCATGGTCGAATAATCGGTGGGTGATATGAGCGAATAATCGATTATTCGGATTTGCCGATGGAGTCGGAAATGAACACCTCCCTGGTGCCGAATGCGGCAGAAATGTTCAACTAACCCGGTTCAATTTGTTAAAAACAAATGCGTTATTTCAATAACAGAAAAGAACAAAACACAACAATATCGCGTAGGATTGCTGCGTGGACGTCAGTGGCTTTGAGATCCACTTATCGGTTACGTAACCTAAAGTTTGAGAAGACACACTGCTTGCATGGCGTGAGAGTCGGCCGACTTCCTGTTAGCACAAAGCTAATAAGTGGTTTAAACGTTGTGGACCAGCGCTATTCACCCTACCGGTTCTACTCATGGTTATTAAATGACCAACCTGTTATTATTAGGTATACATAATAGTATATAATAGTAGGTAGAGCTTTTTGGTATCCTTTGCCTTCGTTTAAATGAAACGGCTGCTAAATAATGTTATTAAAACCCTTCTTCATTAAAACCATTAGCCATTAGCCGTTTTATAGACCTTGTAATAACAACTCCAGTCTCTCTCCACACACACACACACACACACACACACACACACACGTGTTGGATGGACCCCACAGGGCAGCCATAAACGGGGTGTAAAGTTCACTCACTGGCCGCATGGAGCTGAACTGTTGGCTGTCAGGTCAAATCTCGTTCTGGCGTAACGGTGGCCATGACTCATTTGTACCGTTTCACTTCATTTCTGTGACTGCGTGTCAGCAGTAAATCGTCTCCTCTCTTATGAGACGGCCACAGATGCTCAGCCGGTTTGATGGACAATCTCGGCTGTTGTTTTGCCATCTGCTTAATGAATTATATGGAGTTTCACATTTAATTTTAATCCTTATTACAGTAAATACTTAAGTGCTCGCAGTAAATACTTAATCACAACGTCTACAGACTGTAGACGTTGTGAGACACATGGGTTTCTGCTTGCTGGCGTTTTGACTTAAAACTGACAAAATGTTATATACAGTCAATAATAGTTATAACTATGCCCATTATATAATATCTATGATCCAATAGTCTTTAATTCGGTGCATCATTTTTATTTCCTCATCTGCCTTCTCTGTGTGAAGACAACCTGCACAAATCAAGAGCTCAAAGCAGAGTCTTATAAAGCCATAAAACAAAATGGCTGATCCTCCCTCACTGACCAAAACAAAAGGGCAGTCTCTCTCCTTTCGGGCCCCGTCCCCCATGCTGCTAACTGCACTTCCTTGGAAGGGGGGGGGTCTCTCTCTCTCTCCCCCTCTCCCTGTGTGTGTGTCTCTCTCCCCCCCTCTCGCTGTGTGTGTGTGTGTGTGTGTGTGTGTGTGTGTGTGTGTGTGTGTGTCTCTCTCTCTGTCTGTCTCTCTCTTTCTCTGTCTGTCTGTCTCTCTCCCCCCAGTGGTCTTGCTAACTCTTAACGTGCACCAGGTCCAGACCCGGAAGCAGCAGTAATATGATCTGTAATCACGACGTAGCGTATGTCTCGTAAACACGTGCCGCGAACAAAACTCTATACACGTTATAACCCTAGACACACACACCAGAGTTGTTTTCCAAAATAAAAGCCACACTATGTGCCTATAAGTGTAATAACTCAGTGTTATAACGACGGGACGTCGTCCTTAAGAGGAAGATGACCTCCCCCCACCACGCGCACGGCGCACCGCGGAGAGACAAAAGGAAGTGAAGGGGGGGAGACAACATGGCAGGTAACGTTGTAACAGAGGGTGACAGTGTTACAATGTAACACTGTAACGGCGTTACAATGTAACAACGATACAGTGTTACATTGTAATAGTGTTAAAGTGTAACAGACTAGCAGTGTTAGAATGTAAGTGTAACATGCCCGGGTTCCCCTACAGGACAACAACAAGTCATATCATCATCATCATCACCATCATCATCATCATCATCATCATCATCATCACCACACCGTCGTCGTCACACAACAACACAACGAACAATACGGTTCCCGGGTTAACGAAGTCCCGAAGGGGGGGGGGGGTCCAGTCTCGAGTCACGGGACCCGGAGTTGAAAACAGACGGGACGCGCCCCGACAGACAGACAACACAGACAGACAGACCAGACGGACAGACACCACCCTTACCGTTTGGCCCCAACGCAGTCCGACATGTTGTCCGGGTCCTGGGGCGGCGCCGGTCCGTCCAGACCGTCCGTGTTGTTTATCTCTGACATGCCACGACTGTGGGAACCCGAAGTGACCTCGCCCCGCCCCTCGGCGTCGTGACGTCAGCTTCGTGCGCGCTCGGCTCTTTGTGTCGGAGTGAGGGGGTGTTTCCTCCTCCTCCTCCCTCCTCCTTCTGCTCCTCCCCCTCATCCTCTTCCTCCTCCACCTCATCCTCCCCCTCCTGCCCCTCCCCCTCCTGCTCCTCCCCCTCATCCTCCTCCTGCCCCTGCCCCTCCTCCTCCCCCTCATCCTCCTCCTCCTCTTCTCTACCGCCGCCCAGCGGCGCGGAGGGGCTGCGGCTGCGCGGTGCGAGGAGGTGCTGGTGTGTTGAGATGAGGATGAGATTGGAAATGCAGTTTTTGCACATCTAACCAGAGGTGCTGGCGGGGGGGGGGGGCGGGCGGCCCGGGCGCAGCGGCACGGGGCGGGGGGAAGGTGGGTGGGCGGGTGTGGGGAGGG
>JAOPJI010000047.1:3219002-3231848 GCA_027122695.1 Merluccius productus | reverse complement strand
GGCCTATATATATATATGGTCACAGCGTGGGCACATGGCGGCCCTGCGTTGGCGCGTTGCCGGGGGAGGAGTCCTGAACATCCGGCATACACTGCGCAGATGCGGAAGTGGCGGCTTCAGGGGGGTTCGCTGATTGGACCGCTTGACGAGCTAGAGCTTAGCCAGTTAGCCTGGCGGAAGGACATGTGTGAGATACATTAAAGCTCGTCGCATCGGTTACTGGCGAAAAAGAACAGCAGAGACCGACATTTTCGGATCGATAGAAGTGTTAGCCGCTGCTGCTCGCAGGCTTTCCCCTCCGGTCGACGTGGAAACCAACGGAACCAGGTGGGACGGCTAACGCGTGGGCTCGCCATTGTTTATGAACCGACGCGGGCTCCGGCTAATTCCAAGAGATATTATACGTAGCGTGTGTTTTTGAATTGTTTGTCCTCGTTTTTTTTGTTTTGTTTTTACCGAGAATGAGTCGACGCCGATGTTGTTTTTTTAGTCGACGCTTAATATTTAATAACGTGTTCACGGACCGATTAGACCGTTGTTTTGGGGTATGTGGTCCAGCAGATAGACAGGCCCACCGTCAGGTGTGTTTTCCATGCATTAATAAGACAAGTTAAAAGACTGTGTGCTGGGTGGATGTGGACCAACCGCCGAGTAGCTAGCTAGCTAGCTACCAACTACTCCCGAATACGGGCTTAAAGGGTCGGCTCATTTAAAACGCCAACGTGGGAACATTTTGTTTCAACGGTAATTTACAACTACGTCTTATATGCACGTTTCACACAGCAAGCGAGTGAACACGAAGTCCGTGACTGAACGTGGTTGTTTACAAAATGGCTCCGAGGAGGAAGCGCACGAGCGGTCCTTGAATGAAACATGGCGCGCTTACCGAGCAAAGGTCACGGCGTCGCGATTTAATTATTGATATCCATAACACACCGGATTTACCAAGTCCGACGTCGCCTAGACTAAAGACTAAATAATGCAAAAAGAAAAAAAGCGTTTTAGCCTGCGTCGACGGCATTCATTGTTGCGTCAATCTAACGCACGCGCGCCGTTTCTCTCTCCCTCCCCGTCTCCCCCCCCCCCCACCAGGTGAACGAGGTGAGAGATGTCCCACTACTCCTCCTCCCGCAGCTCGTCGCGGGCCACCGACTGCAAGGTGTACGTCGGGGACCTGGGCAATGGCGCCGCGAAGGGGGAACTGGAGCGGGCCTTCAGCTACTACGGACCCCTGCGCACCGTGTGGGTGGCCAGGAACCCGCCTGGGTTCGCCTTCGTGGAGTACGAGGACCCCAGAGATGCAGAGGATGCAGTGAAGGGAATGGATGGAAAGTGAGTACTCTGGTCTAGTCTAGTCTTCTCCAGACTAGCTGTTGCACGTCCAAAATTAGCCTTATCCACGTGTATTTGCGTGTCCAGCAAATGCATGTTTCAATCACACATATTGTATGATTGCACGTCGGACGATGGCTATTTTGTTGTCTAAATGAGTTCCTTTTCCGCCAGGGTCTTGTGTGGGTCTAGAATTCGCGTTGAGCTCTCAACAGGCATGTCCAGGAAGGGCCGCGGGCGCCCAAGCCGCCGCCATTTTGACCCCAACGACCGTTGCTACCAGTGCGGCGACCGTGGCCACTATGCGTACGACTGCTACCGCTTTAACAAGAGGGGAGGTGGCCGTCGCAGCAGGTACTACCAGGGGTTCTTCACACACGTCACAACACATCCCGGCTTCCTTCTCTAAAAAGATCTCAGAAAGCAGTCAGGAGGCAACGATATCTAAGAGATATCCTTCGAATGACTGGTTTCAAATATGCAGCAGAGTCATTAGGACTAAGCAGAGTACTTGGTTCAACCATATCCATTTTTCTTTTCTCCAGGTCCCGCTCTCACTCCAGATCTCGCTCCCGGTCCAGGTCCCGTGGCCGTCGTTACCATTCTCGCTCTCGTAGCCGTAGCAATGAACGGTAGGTGGATGCCCGGCTTTTTTTAATGCATATGGTCCTAAGTGCGCACACAATTTTCCCAGCCTGTCCATCGCTGTTTATTGATTGAGGGAATGGCGCATGTTCCAGGTTGACGGGTGTAATTTCCTAACATTTTTAAATTTCTGTTTTTTTAGCGGCAGCGGGCGCCGTCGTTCTCCATCGTACTCTAAGCGTAGAAGCAGGTAACACTCACTCTAGATGGCTATTATATGCACACGTTAACAGAGTTGATGGTGGCCTTTGTTTTTTCCTCACCCTGTAATATGACCTCACTGCCAAGGAGGCGCCAACTCTGTTTATATTGTATTACAACTCCGACACAAGGACCGGAAAACCTGATGCTGGTCACCATGCCTTGGAGCTCTCTGGCTTATTTAGTGCTTTTGTTTTGCTCACAAAACTGTTTCCATGGTAACAGGTCTGGCTCTCCAGCCCGCTCTAATAAGTCCAGGACTCCTGTGAGAAGGTAAATTCACATTGTCGGTTGGGGTTTCGTGAAGTGTGACACTGTACACAAACTAAAATAAATATGAATAAATTGCCCAGAGAACCCTAATTTTTTTCAAGCATCTTCATTTTTATACCCAGCCCCCCCTCCATAACAGTTAACAGTCATGCTAATATTTTACAGTTCTCCCATTAAATTAAGTTTGTCGTAATATCTAACAGTTCTTGACATGTTCGGTGTTCTTCTCCAGTCGCTCCAGGTCCCGGTCCAGGTCCGCCTCAGCTCCCCGGCGCCGGTCCGCCTCTGGCCCCCGGCGCCGGTCCGCCTCACGGTCCCGCTCTCGCTCCCGTTCAGCCAGCCACAAAAGGACCAGGTACATCTTTGCTTCCTCACTGACTCGGGGTGTAGAAAAGCTGTTGTATTAACTAGTTCTACTTAAACTAGTTGTCTTTTTTTTAACAAGTAGTGATTGGCCCTGTCAAGTGATCAGCTAGCCCGAGTTAAGCTAAGGATGAGATATGCATGTTAGCCAGGGGAGATTGGCTTGTCCATATTAAGTGGTAGACGAGCCTTCTGCGATAGTCTGCCTCCGCCAGACTACAGCCTCAAACCAGCCCTGGAACAGGGGGTCGGAGCTCCCCTGCCCACCACGGACGGGATTACGGACGGCTCTGCTACTGTTCCTCAGTAGCAGGATGGAGAGATGGAGACGGGTGGAGGCAGGGACGGTGGATAGAAAGTAAAATTGGAGGTTTAGAACGGCAGCCTTCTATCATGTGTCCTCTTCTCCGCTCTTCAGAACCATCGCCAAGTACAGCAGAGGTTAGCACCTCTGTCGGGCTTTAAGGTGGGGGCCTGAGAATAGGGCACATGGAAGGAAGGATGAACACTTATAATCGTAGTATAGCCAGTGCGTAATAATCTCTGTATAGTTAAATCAAGGCACAGTTAGCTTAGCCTCTTGAGGTTCATTAGATGCAGTCTGACTCTAAAGGGGAAACCACTAGATGTCAAACACTAAAATCCAATGGCAAGAACAGCACCATCTCTGGAAACTTGGGTCCTTCTGATTGGTTTAATTCGTGCTTTATCTCTGGGCTTTATAAGCTGTGGCAAACGCATATGCAGTGTTTGGTACGTTCTGCTTTTTAATTGTAGTGTTTAGTTACTCTTTAAACTGACTGCAGTAATGAACTGAAAGATTTGCTCGGCAGTAAGCTAAATGTTTTTCTTAACATATTTTTTCTAAATTTGGGTGGGTTCTAGTGTACAGGTAAAAGAGGGACCTGGGAGGGGGGGTCAGGCAGCACTGCACCATCACCAGGTGACTTCCATCTTTGCCGAACGGTTTTGTTTATTTTTCATATTTTCTTTAAAGCGTGTGGTGGCAGCTGACCCCAGGGTCTGCCCGCTGCCAGTGGTCACATCCTGCGGGAGGGTGACTTAAGCCCTGAGCTGAGATCAGCCTCCGCCTGCAGCTGGCGTTAGAGTGAGAGAGAGCGAGAGAGAGAGGTCGACCGACCGACCGAGCGCTCCCCCCACAGTGAATGGGCGACCGACGCACACGCTCAGACCAGAACCGCCCGCGCACACACACAGTTGTTCTTCTAGAGCCGGCCTTCAGGCCTGCCAGCGGGCTGACCCACACAGAGTCTCGACCACACCCTTCTTGAATCCCTCCCCCCCACCCCAACCCTTTCCCTTCCTCCTCCCCCTCACCTTCCTACCTACCAGAGCTCTCCGACCTCTGTCTTAGCTTCTGAGAGTGAGAGAATGAGTGGGAGAGGGAGCGTGCTGAGGAGACTTCAGCCGTCTTCAAGAGCCTCCCAGCGCAGTCTCTCCAGAGTTGTAGTCATCCGTCCTTCAGTGCGTTCGTCCTTCGCTTGACTGTACTTGTTGTTTCTGGCTCAAAGGTAAACATCCAGATGTACCCCCCTCCCCCCACTGATAAGGCTAGAAACAGAACAGCTGGTTTCCGATGTAAAGCACTCACCTGAGGGGGAGGGGCAGACTGTTAGTCGCTGACTGTTGGGGCAAAGGTGCTGCGCATGCTGACGAGAGTTGCAACTGTGAATGAGAGTGTGATTGAGGAGTGAGAGGATTGATGTGCTCAAGTTTCACTGAGGCATTGAATGAAACACGGCAGAACTAAAAGGTGCTTTAGCCTTAATCTGATGCAAACTGTAACTGGTTTGCCAACAACACATTGATATTGAAAATAACATGGCAGGGCTCAAGACCGGTTTTAACTTACTGGAACTTGACTAAGCTGAGGACTGAATGGGAGATTTGAGCTTTTAGCTGGCTGAAATGATAAATTTCCCAAATAGATATATACATATATATAGATAATAAAACCTACTGACAGTCCTACCAGTTAAAATGTATACTCATAAAAGTGTCTTGATCCCTGCAAGGGCAGTTGCCCCGTAATGTGAAGGTGACTTTCTAAAAGTCTAGTGTAACTTCTCTGGTGCAGAAACCCTAGTATTGTTCCTCATTGCAGAGACTGTTGTGTTTGTATAGAGATTATATAGGTGGGTGTATTCAGGAGTGTCGGTCCTAATGCTTGGGATTTCCATTTGAAAGACAAGGACCGGCCTGCTGAAACTCCACTTCACACCTCATGTCATTCTCACCCAGACTAATGCCATTTCCCTGGCACCAAATACTTCTAAATGCATAGAATATGCATCTGTAAGGCCTTGTTGTCCCAGTAGTCTTTGTAGAAAATCCACTTGGAGTGCAATAGAACTGAATCTTATCGTAATCTTGTAGTATCCCGGCCAGGGAAATTGCATAGGAAGCGGTGGGGCGTGCACGGTTGAGTTTTCATTGTCCTCATGCAGCAGCCATTAACCACTGTCTCTCTCTGTTGCAGTCGTTCCCGCTCACCAAGTGCAAAGAGGAGCCCGACCCCCGGAGATGATTGAACATACCCAACCACACCCCGATACACACGCTAATCTCACACACACACACACACACACACTTACACACACCCCCCCCCTCCCATATCCCCTACCTGGCTGCTTCACCAACCTTCCAGCAGCTCTGTTATGATCCTGCCCTGTGTGTTGGGCTGAGCATGAATGTGTTGCAGGTTATAGTCCATCAGTGATCACCAAGCTTGGTGGAAGGGTATATGTAACTGGTCTGTCAGAAACCATCTTGTGTAGTTCGCTTTTAACAGTGATTTGGGCAGTTGAAAATGGCACATTGTATGGACCTGGTGTATAAAGTTACTGCACCCGTGTCCCTTTATGCAGAATGGCACCCATTTTATTTTTATTTTTTAACTTCCAAGGATCTTGCAATAACTTGCTTGTATTTCATACAAAAAAACTGTACATTATAATGAATTCCTAGTTCTGAACGAATCCTGGTTTTTTGGTTTTAATTTATGGAATGAAATTTCCTTTTTCACACTGAAACATGTCAACCAGACCCATACATTGCTTAGATATTGTATTTCAAACCTCCCGCGGTGACCTGAGCCCCGACATGCCGTTTCACCTCCACGTCTGTCCCGTAGCGACGGGCCTGCATGTCTTAAGACCATGGTAACATGTCATCGTGGTTACCGTGTCGTGGTCCTACAGCAGAGACCGATACTAGCATGAAGTCTGTCCTTCTACTGCACTGCCCTTTTTACACGTTCTCAGTTCACTGGCCACTGATTGGGTTTTCTGTATGTGCTGTTCATTTGTTCCTGTGATTTTTTTTTGTATAGGTTTTTAAAGCTCTAGAGGACTGGCTTTTGTTTTTTGTAAGGGCTGTTTCTTAATATTTGTTGTCCCTGGCTCACAAGTGGCAGTTATTTTTGAATAAATCTCTTGGACATGCCTATCTTGTATTTCATTTATTTGGACTTTCAACATAACATTTGATCAAATAAGCATCTGCAAGTTGTCATCTTTTGTGCAACATTTTAAACAAATAACTACGTTCAAATACCCACATTAAAGTTACATAATTGGAGTACATGGACACTTGGAGATGCAGATTAAAAGGGTTATAGTTAATCAGACTGATAATCAATTGCAGAATATAGTAACCTTTCTGCAGTTGAATTGCAGTCCAAATCCAGCGTTAATCATTACTAAATTGAATAATCAAGAACCACATCTTTGCATGGTTAGAAAAACCCATCTAGGAAATGAATACTATAATGCAATGTGTCAGAAAAATTGTATAATGTTCCTATACAAATACTAGGAAACTAGGAACATACTAGGAAATCAGGTAAAACAATATTTCTACTTCTATTACCATAAATTATATGAATACGGTACGTGGAAAACCAGCGATATTTGATATTGAAAAAGCATGATAGGTTGCATTGATTATGTACTACCATGCTAAGGCGGTTTGGGAGGGAACTCGCAATCCTATTGGTTCTTCCTTGTGTCGTATAAAAAACGAGCAGGGGTTTTAGACCAATCGCTGCGCGCAAACCGCAGCAGCGGGCGTGGTCACCGGCGGCTCGGGTTTTCTTGACTTTTCCGTCCATTTTCACTCAGTCACTCCGACCATCCTTTTTAACCGGGACAACATGGCTACTACAACAAGCCGTTATTACAGCGAAGACGGCAGGGCCACCAAGCGACAGAAAACTGACGGAATGACGACGGTAAGTTTTCCCCCCGCACTGAACGCAAAGCGTCGGGCTAAAAAAAAGCCGTTAGGCCCGCGGCTGGTGAAGCACGACTTTGTCGTCGTGGAAACCCATTCAATCGGACGCCGTAGGGCGGCCGGTTCGCCCGTTCAAATGTGTCGTTAAACCGCGACGTCGTCGGTGTATTTCACATGCACTCGACGATTCACGTCCATCTGTATTTATATTTTTCCTAATCGGGATATTTTCCCGACTCCCGGTCCGTTCACGCGGACCGGGCCGCGCCACGCTCGTGCGGGCTTTGTTCGCCCCCCCCACATGCTAACGCTAGCCGCACGCTAGCGTTAGCTAGCGTTAGCGCCCTGCTACGTCGCACGGGGGCCAACATTTAAGTGTCGCGACGTTAATGTAGGGATAGTTTTGTATTTTAATGCGGCCCATGCTCGCGTTAGGTTGCATGTAATTGAAAAAACGGCTTATGGTAATTCCACGTAACGTTATAAATCAGTTAACGGACGAGCTCGTGAAGTCCCCTCCCCCTGCGGGTCCGGTTAACTTAACCCTTTGTGTCGCCATTGGTCGCCACGGTTAAGTAATTGGGCGAACAAACAAGTCCCATCTACACTTTTTGTGTCATAACAATACAAGGCAGTTGTATAAGTGGCTATATCCTATATTTGTTTTTGCGTTCTTCACAGGGCTATGAGGACCCGCACAAGACCCTTCCGTCTGTGGTGGTCCACATCCGGGGACTAGTGGATGGTGTTACCGAGGCGGACTTGGTGGAGGCCCTCCAGGAGTTTGGCGCTATTAGGTAAGTTGGCCTTAGTGGTGCACATTTTACACCATGGACGATAGGCCCGAGTTTAACCAAAGTAAATGGGGGGTTTCGGCCCTCCATTGTGTCACCGCGGCCTCACCATTTTGTGGTTTGTGTTCCAGCTATGTGGTTGTGATGCCCAAGAAACGCCAGGCCCTGGTCGAGTATGAGGACATGAATGGGTCCTCCACGGCAGTCACCTATGCAGCGGACAACCAGGTGTACATCGCCGGCCACCCGGCCTTCATCAACTACTCCACCAGCCAGAAAATATCCAGGCCTGGAGACTCTGATGACTCCCGCACCGTCAACAACGTCCTGCTCCTCACCATCATGAACCCCATCTACCCCATCACCTCGGTAACCACTCTCCTCTCACCATTGGTCAGATTCCTAAGCGGGTATTTTCTTGGTTGTAATTGTGGTGGATGATGATTTTATTGCCTTTGTCCTTTTTGCACAGGATGTCCTGTACACCATCTGCAACAACTGTGGACCCGTCCAGAGAATCGTCATCTTTAGGAAGAACGGCGTCCAAGCCATGGTGGAATATCCTTTACATGAGAGCTGTTGTTCCATAGCGGATTATTACGCTATGACAATGTTTCACTGCGTCACTGATTTGTAATCATACACACGTGCATGACTTCACACCACTACCGGCTTATTCTGCTGCCATTGTTTCCTTAACTCCAACATTACATTCGATTCAGTTCAGAGTGCACAGCGAGCCAAGGCCTCGCTCAACGGAGCAGACATTTACTCCGGCTGTTGTACTCTTAAGATCGAGTATGCCAAGGTACTTGATTTAAAACGTTCATTATATAACTTGGCTCCTTCAGCCAAGACTTGTATTGGGTTTAGTCTGCACGTCCAAGCGGGTGCAGTCAACCGCGTGTTAATGGTGACTAGCTAATGTAAATGTATGTTAATAGTGCAGAAAAGGTGTATCTGTTGAACTGGTGAACAGATTTGCATTGAGGCTGCTGTAAAGAATATTTGAATATATGCTACTGGTAGTGCTCTATGCTCTAGGTGTTTTTTTCTCTTTTTTTCTGTAGATGGTATGTTGATCAGCAAGCATTTTGACAGTGTGTGGTTTGCTGTTTACCTCTCTCTTTTCAGCCTACTCGTCTGAACGTGTTCAAGAACGACCAGGACACCTGGGACTACACCAACCCCAACCTGGGAGGACCTGGTGAGTCATTCAGCCGGAGCCACAGCCTAAAGCAGCAGCTCACCAGACAGTGTTCCTGCAGGGCTTGTCGGTGGCAACCAGCACCCTGGCTACTGCCATTGTGTGGCGGTTGAGTAAGCAGGCTACGGGTGAAATGGCAACATGACTTGATATTAACTACACATACAATGTAGAGCCCCCCTTTTTTTTGTAATCAGCAGTTGTCTTTCAAGTTTCAGTGAAGATTGCGTTACACGCACAAAGGAAAGTTACACCAGGGCAAAATTGCAACATATCCATGTTGATACTACACGCTAGTGGTTTTGTGACTGCATAACGCTACTAGTTCAGGGGAAGATACCCCTCCTATCACCAAAGCTGTCCACAACAACCACAGAATTTCTCACACTTTGGCTCCAAATGATGCAATGTCACAAAACAGTAATGGGATGGAGAGGGACACATTGTTGCTGACAACACAACCAGTACCACCACCACCGTCCCAAACATCCACTGCTTCACTGAGGACACATCCACTCCCAAGCAGAACAGAAGGCCCACTCAACACACAAATGGACAGGGCACAACGCACCCTGCATCCAAACACCCCCGTGGTAGGACTGATCTCCGGCTCCCGCACCGCAACACCAGAGCCTCGAAGACTTCATTCACCTTAAAGTTCCACACAGCCGCCATACTTGAAGCTGGGGAGCTTGGTGGTTGGTGCTTTTGGGGCTGGAAGCTATGCTTGGTCCCCCCCCCCCCCCTTACCACCTCTGCTCTCCCTTTCCATCTCTCTCTCTCGCTCTTTCTCCTCCTCGCCTTGTCCTTTCCCCCTCTTCTTACACCCTTGGTGTCCATGTGCTCAACACACTGAAACAGACCTGGTGGGGGGGGGGGGGGGTCTATCGGTGCCTACAGACTCACTTTGATAACGGACAAATGTTTTACTAACCTGAGCACCATCTCACAGAAGAAGGCCGCACAAAGACAACATCCACAACAGACCATCTGTCCACCCACCAAGCAGACTGATAAACCTAGTGGCAGACATGTGTTACTACAGCAGTCCCAACAGCACTGATACCACGGGCTGGGCGCTATCTGTTCTCTTCTCTTTGTACTGTGCTCATCAGTTGATGCCATGAGTGACACATGCTCCTATACATCCTGCTGATGTACCAACTGATCCAAATAGATGCCTTGCACAGCAACAGCCATCAACACCACTACTGAATCATCATCCTCATCGTATTTAGCCAATCACACGGGAGGAAACACAAGACCAATGAAGACAGGACACTGCTGACAACACCCAAGCACATTTTTTTTTTCCCCCACATGGAAATTAAAAGTTCTCTGGGTTTTCTTACTACATGAATTCTTGTCTAGCTATTTTTTTTTTTTAATCTATTCATTTTAAACTCTAGAACGTGTGTAACACCTTCCATGTAATGCAGGTTTGGCAATTTTCGCCTAAGAGGAGCCAGCTTCGCGTCTGAAATGTGCTCTAAAGGAGACAAACTCAAACTAAAAGGAGAGCGGGAGCTCTGGTCGCCGCAAGGCCACACTGGGAGCTTGATAGCCACCAGGACACGGGAGGCCGGCGGCCGCCCTCCCGGCAGTGGAGTGGGGCCTAAAGAGTGTTGGATGAAATGAAATGGGTGGAGAGTGGTGGAACTGCTGCAGCTAATGTCCTTCTCCCCCTTACCTCAATGTGTAACCATGCAGTAAGTAGATCCACTGGGGAACACGACAGCACCACACCTCCTCTGCCCAGCATCCAACACCGCCACACCAGACTGACTGCTGACTCCACTCTGTTCTCCACTGAAACAGCCCCACCCTGTTACTGCGCGTCTGGGTGTATTTGTGCGGGATGGGGACTCATTTGTTTGTGAAATCCAGCCATTGTTCGATAATTAATCTGTTTTAGTCAAGGGACTGGTCTGATCCTTTGACATGGGTAGTCTTACGGGATTCCCCTGCGCTGTACTGGTGCCAGTGACTATTTGGTCACGCTGGCTGATTTATTTTTTATTTTTTTAAATAACCAGTTTTTGACCCCGTGATTGCAGCCCCTGTTGAGATAGTTCTCAGCTCTGAGGCAGCATATTACATGTTCTGTTCTCCTGACTGCATGGTCTGTGTTGTATTGGTTTAGCTTAGCTGTTCTTGCTGTATGTGTTTTGATATTTTAACCTGCCTCCTGATTGTGTATGATTATTGTGTACTTGGACAGATGGTGACGCAGATGGAAATGGGAGCAATGCAGGTGTGTTTGTGCGCGTGCTATATTTATTGCATTTATTAGATTTAGGCCTTTGTCATGATGATGCCCCTATGTTTGGCTTTACTTTAACTTCCCATTCTTAATCTACTCCATCCTCAGCAAAAGTTGCCATTGATTAGTGTACAGCTGTATAGATTTAGATGTTGAGTGGCAGACTATAAAGCCCTATGAAATCTATTTAACGCTTTATACTACCGGGTGTGTGGGACTTTACAATTTAGAGAGCACCTTTACCTTTTTATCTAGCGTAATGGTTGATTTATAGCCATGTCCACCATAAGCCTTTTCTCCCTAATTGTGTTAAATGTACAATTTTGAAAATGGGAGTGATTGCAGGATGTTCTAGAAAAGGGTCCATCTCCACGTACCTGTCCTTTTGTCATGCTTATCCCTTCTCTTCCTCTTCTTCTTCTCAGAGGATGTGAATGCCAACCCCAACAAGCGCCAGAGGCAGCCTGCCCTTCTGGGCGACCACCCTCCAGAGTATTGTAAGCACCCCTCCCCTCTGGCACACAGGCCTGTGCCACACAGCATGCCGTCATGGGACACATGGCACCCTAATTTCAGCCAAAAGTGTTAATATTCCTGACTGGCAGCTTTGGAGATCAGCTTACATGAGCTCTTGAAAGCTGACATGCTGGATGGTCATATGATGCTGGCTAAATTATGAATCTTCCATTTATTAAATGGCAAATAAGCTTTTTTCCAACCAGGTCCACACGCACCCCTCGTGTGGTGTTTTCCCAGACGGCAGCATAATTTATTTCTCTCCTGTCCAGCTGGCGCGTACCACGGCGGCTATGACGAGAGCTACGGATCCCCGCCCTACGAGGGACGTCGCATGGGCCCCCCCATGAGGGGCCGCGGTGGGCGGAGTTACGGGCCAGGTTACGGCCCCCCTCCTCCCCCTCCCGGCGAGTACGGCGCCCACGCCGACTCTCCTGTCGTCATGGTGTACGGCCTGGAACCGGTCAAGATGAACGCCGACAAAGTCTTCAACGTCTTCTGTCTCTATGGCAACGTAGAAAGAGTAAGTGGCCAGCAGACGTTCTTTGTGATTTACGACTCGTAAGATAAAACCATATTTGATTACGATAACACATCATCGTGTACTGGCATGTTGGCTGTAGTTCCTGCAAGAGGCGGTATGTGACTGGCATCTCACCCGTTGTTTCCGTCGTGTGTCCCCTCCAGGTGAAGTTCATGAAGAGTAAGCCCGGGGCGGCCATGGTGGAGATGGGAGACTGCTACGCTGTTGACCGCGCCATCACTCACCTCAACAACAACTTCCTGTTCGGCCAGAAACTTAATGTCTGGTGAGTGTCTTACCCCAACAAGTGGGGCTGTAACACTGCCGACCTAAATGCAATGGGGACATGCGCTGGCATTTGGTAGTCTGCCAGTTAGTTAAAGTACTTAAGTAAATGGCACTCTGATTAACTAGAAAACATTTTGCCAGCTGGAGTAAAAGATTAAAATCATTGGTAGGTTAGAAAGTCATCTCA
>JAOPJI010000047.1:2837818-2848037 GCA_027122695.1 Merluccius productus | reverse complement strand
AATACTGTATTAATACTAATCCTCCAGTAACACTAATACTGTATTAATACTAATCCTCCAGTAACACTAATACTGTATTAATACTAATCCTCTAGTAACACTAATACTGTATTAATACTAATCCTCTAGTAACACTAATACTGTATTAATACTAATCCTCCAGTAACACTAATACTGTATTAATACTAATCCTCCAGTAACACTAATACTGTAATAATACTACTCCTCTAGTAATATACTGTACTACTTGTTCCCAGAGTATTCCCTATACAGGGCCGATCTATGGGGGTCTGAGGACTGGAATGTCCATCTACTTCCAGGGACGCATCGAAGAGCAAACCACCAGGTGACCAACAGTCCCACACTTTATTACAATGCACAGCAAGAAAAACAATACACTCGATTGAGTTTCTCTGAGCAATCGTTGGCTCCAAGCTGTTTTCATCACAACAATATCAATATTAATTTATGCATAGTTAAGTTACAGAGGTATGTATTTACAGACTGGATTGTGAAGCTATTTTTCAAGACAATTGTGTTGTATTATGTTATTTTATTGTTTAGCCTACCAATCAATTTAAATTACATTTCAACATAATATAGTCTGACAATGTATTGTGTTGTCACCGGTAATATTCATTCATGTCCTCACACACAGATTCCTCACTATTCATATTACACCTGCTCAAGCATACATTACTATTACTCAAATAAATAGTTAATTATTGAACCCTGATAGTTTTGTGTTGACCCGAGTGGGAATGGTTTGGCGGACACGTTTCTTTGTGAGAGCCTGTTTTATCAGGCCATGAGTAATGTCCCCATAAACATTGTTTACCTTGAACCTCGTGCACAGCTTCACTATTGTACTACTATTACTACACATAGTGTGTACACATAGTGTGTACATGTTGTGTAATACAAGTACACAGGGTGGGGAGTGTATGATGTACTGTCAACGCATTATTTTCAACCCCAAGGATAATGAACGATAGTAACCAATGATAGTGAACACATTGTACATTTTCTAGTTTGAAACTAAGCTGAACCAAACAAAGTCAAAACAACCCAGTTTTAATATTGGGTTAATATTGGCTAAGCTAAATGTAGCTCACTTTAACATAACCTAACTCTATTTAACTAAACTGAACTGAACCAAACTAAACCAAACCAAACCAAACCAAACTAAACTAAACTAAACTAAACTAAACTAAACTAAACTAAACCAAACCAAACTAAACTAAACTAAACTAAACCAAACCAAACTAAACTAAACCAGACCAAACTAAACCAAACCAAACCAAACCAAACCAGACCAAACTAACGGTGCCCCCTCCTTTAGGTTCTTTGTGAACCTGCAGTGTGGGGAGGGGGAGGACAGCGACATCGCGCTCCACTTCAACCCACGCTTTGACGGCTGGGACAAGGTGGTCTTCAACTCCCGCCAGGGGGGCTCCTGGGAGTCTGAGGAGAATACCCGGGACATGCCCTTCGTCCTGGGGGAGGCCTTCGAGATGGTCATCATGGTCACTGGCGAGGGATACCAGGTTACACTAGACCCCTCTCTATACCTATGTGTGTGTGTGTGTGTGTGTGTGTGTGTGTGTGTGTGTGCGTGTGGGTGTGTGTGTGTG
The DNA here is from genome assembly GCA_027122695.1 of Merluccius productus. Classification (NCBI taxonomy): domain Eukaryota; kingdom Metazoa; phylum Chordata; class Actinopteri; order Gadiformes; family Merlucciidae; genus Merluccius; species Merluccius productus. The sequence continues at coordinate 2,846,403 of JAOPJI010000047.1, read as the reverse complement.
TGTGTGTGTGTGTGTGTGTGTCATGGGTGTGTGTCATGGGTGTGTGTGTGAATTCAAGCAGTACTTATCTTTAGTGGAAGGGGTTAAAAACATGATTTATTATTGTCAAAACAATAGGCCTACAGTAAAGACATACAAAGTCTCTATTAGCAGAGTTAATGGGGGCGGTCAAATGAATGTTAATAACATGTTATTACAATGTTAATAACTGCTAATATTACCACCGCTGAGGTGCCCTGGGGAACGAACCCCACCTGCTCCAGTGGAGCTGCTCAGTGGCCAGCAGGTCAGACTGCGGTTGTACTGGGCAGCTCAAAGGTTAAAAAATAAAATAATCAACCATCGTTATTAGTGATAATGTTGTGTGTCTTCAGTTCAAGGTGAACGGGCGCGAGTTCTTCACCATGCCCCACCGCATGCCGCTGGAGCGCGTCAGTGCCATGCTCATCGGCGGGGACGTTTACATCCAGACCATCAACGTCATTGGGGTAAAATACAATCCTTCACCTCTACCTGCCGGCTTATAAGCTATAGATAGATACATAAGAATATATATATATATAGAATACATATAAGAATGATGACAATGATAGGATCTCTAACCTGTGGCGGCTGACTGTACACCTGTGTTTCCAGGGCGGCATGGGAGGCAACATGGGAGGGGTAAGCATCCTGCATTAGTGACATGACATCATCAAAACCTAGAGTGTGACATCATCAAAACCTCATTAAAGTGAAGGCTGGTGTGATTCTGCAGCAGCAGTTTTGTCTTGTGTTGAGTGATTTGCCTGCTATACCTTAGTGGTTAACCTCCGGTGCTAATCTAAGGCGCTAATCTTGAGATGCTAACCTCTAATGCTAGCCTAAGGTGCTAAGCTAAGCTGCTAACTTAGAAGTACAGTCCAGTCACGCAGTTTAAAACACAGTTTTGCCCCCTAACTCTCCCTCCTCCATCCAGGGTGGGTACCCTGGTGGTCAGGGTGGGTACCCAGGTGGTCAGGGCGGGTACCCTGGTGGTCAGGGCGGGTACCCAGGTGGTCAGGGCGGGTACCCTGGGGGTCAGGGCGGGTACCCAGGTGGTCAGGGTGGAGGAATGGAGGTAAGGCTCAGCATAACTTAGTGTTTTGTGGGAGCATAGTTTGCGTCATTGCGTGTTTTAGACTGTTGTCTGCTGTGTTCCTGCAGGGTGGGTACCCAGGAGGTCAGGGTGGGTACCCAGGAGGTCAGGGAGGGTACCCCGGCGGTGAGGGGGGATACCCCGGAGGTCAAGGGGGGTACCCCGGAGGTCAAGGAGGAGGGATGGGGGTGAGTGCTGGAGGTGAATCCTCACCGCAGCTTACTAATAACTGACGTCCTGTCGGCTGTATTGGGAACTTATTGAGCTTCAACAGTCTTTTGTTCTGTTCCTGTTAGGGTGGAGGCTTCCCAGGATCTAACCTGCCGGTGAGGACATGTGCACGCATGCACACACATGCACACACACACACGCACACACACACACACGCATGCATGCACCCACACACACACACACACACACACACACACACACACACATGCACGCACACACACACACGCATGCATGCACCCACACACACATGCACGCACGCACACACACACACACGTTTACTCAGAGAATACACTGCTCTCAGAAAGAGGATTGTAATTTGGTAGTGCATGCACTCTGTATCTCATTGTATTGTACAATGCATTGTGTTTTTATATTCAATTCAATTCAATTCAATTTTATTTGTATAGCGCCAAGGAAAAGTCAAGAGAAACATGTAACGATGGGAACGAAAACCCTCCCACACCAATCCTGTATATTGATTTGTGTTCTGTGGTTGTGATTTCAGGGTATGGGTGGCCAACCAGAGTACAATCCTGTAAGTCATATTTCATATCATATTTAACGTGTTATATTTTTAAAACAGAAGTGCAAGTATATTAGGGTTGGTTGGGTGATGGTTAGGGTGAAGGTTAGGTGATAGGTTGTTAGGTGTTAGGTCTTAAAACTATAAATTATATTAGGTTAGGGTTATTTATGCTAGGGTGACCTGTTTAATGTTGTCTGTGTCCAGGCTATTCCCTTCAACACCATGATCCCAGGAGGGATGTCTCCCAAGAGGACCATCATCATCAGAGGCATGATACCCTATGGAGCAGACAGGTAAGGTTGGGTGTGTGTTTGTGTGTGTGTGTGTGTGTGTATGTGTGTGTGTTTGTGTGTGTGTGTATGCATGCGTGCAAGCTGTTGTATGTTTCATGTGTATTTGAGTGAGCGAGAGAGAGAGAGAGAGAGTGTGTGTGTGTGTGGTGTGTGTGTGTGTGTGTGTGTGTGTGTGTGTGTGTGTATTTGTGTGTGTACATTCTGACTCGGCCACTGGATCCGCTCCACTCAACAGGTTCAGCGTCAACATGAAGGTGAGCCGGTCGAGAGACATTGCCTTCCACATGAACCCCAGGGTGAGAGAGGGCACCGTGGTGAGGAACGCCATGATGGAGGGCAACTGGGGCCCGGAGGAGAGAGAGATGTCAGTCAACCCCTTCATGGAGGGACAGTACTTTGACGTAAGGCCAAACGGTTTCTTCTTTACATTTACATTCACTGTGATTTAGCTGTAAGTCACTTTTATCCAAAGGGGCTTACAAGTGAGACTATAGGGCTGGGCAACAATTCAATATTATCGTTTATCGTCTTTGAATGGTATTGTATCGCCATGAAATGGAGATATCGACTTATCGTGATGCCCAGTTTTATAGTATAAATGAATTGCCATGAGAAGATGTGCCATTTAAATGTATCAAAATATGAGGTTTGAAACGTCAGTGAGAAAGGAAAACCAGTTTTAGTCTGATACCATACTTTACATTTCCATGTACTTCAATGTGAAGACCCTCAGTTAGTCGGTTTAATTCATAAGCATATCGTGATATTTATCAATGTTGTGTCAATTAGTGATAATACATTTCTCCAGCTCTAAGTGAGACTGAGAACAAACAAGGTTTACGCACAACCTTGTTAAAAAAACACAACAACTGGACAGAGTGCATAGTAGCCAGAGTCAGAAATATAAGGTTAGTCATTATTTTAAAGTCCAATAGCTTTGTCTAATGGACTTTAACATATATCATCTGTGATCTAGCCATCATACTGCTGGGCGGGCGGTTCCATGTGTGATGTCACTAGAGGGTACATGTTGCAATGGCTGTTCTGACCCTGCTGTCCGCTTGGAATCTGTTTCCAGATGTCCATTCGTTGTGGCAACCAGCGGTACAAGGTGTTTGTGAATGGCCAGCATCTGTTCGACTTCCCCCACCGGCTGCAGCCCTTCACCCAGGCGGACATGCTGGAGATCGACGGAGACGTGCAGATCTCCTACATCCACTTCTAAGGACACGCCTGCCGAAGCACCGCACGCACGCTGGTCTGTGATTGGTCGCTTGCGTGCGGGTTATTTTAGAGCGAGATGTTAACTGAGGAAGTGTGAGGACTGGTTAACGTGTTGCTGATCAACAGACCGTCCCTCCGATCAATATGAAGGAAAAGAAATAACAAATGTATACACTATTACCTCACGGCCTGAACGCTGTAATATCAGCAATATTTCTGCTCATGATAATATTTACCATTTAGATTGACGCCAACATTGGTAAAACACACACACATACAAAGAGCCACAGGAACAAACACATTTATTTTGTATACAAAATACTGTAGGTATAAAAAAGAAATCTGTGTACAAATCAGGGCAGTGACGTCATTGGCAATCATAGTACACTGTACTTCCGGTTCGGCATACTCGTACGCAAAACCTGAAGTAGGATACATGGTTCACACATACTTCTGTACTACAAAATAGTCACTCTGTAAAAGGCACTTTGTACATTTAGTCTTTACAAGTTGTAATTTAATTCTGACAATAAAGGACGACATGGAGGATAGTGGCAACAGAAGAATGTTTTTATACGAGATCATGTAAGCTTTTCTTCTCTTGAGGGCCGATGTATTTCATACACTTAACTTGATTAAAAATATTTCCATCTTCATCTCACCTCTTATCTTTATGTTTAGACCGGAAATATGTGACTTTGTCCGTTTGTCCGTCTGTGGTTCAGACAGAGTAAGACTAATGTTCAGCGCTTTACTAAAACAGTATAAAGTACCTTTAGATAAAACTATACACTATATTATGAATTCAATGCACTTTGTGTTGGCCAGCCCAGAACACGCTGTTGTACACCGCTTGAGAGGATCTAGTAAGTACCTAGGGAACATAGCACCAGATGTGACCTTGACATATTCCCAAACTGCGTGGAAATACAGTACAGCCAGAAAAAAAAAGGCCACGCCCATCCTCGTGAAAAACACACATTTAACACGAGCAAAAAAAAAATAAGTGCATGTGGTGCGACAGCAAATCACAGTGGGGTGAACCTTCGTCCCGGGAACTGAACCGTCTCTGTTTACAGCGCTGTGTTTACCTCCACAAACACACAGTCTCTGTCTCGGTGGAAACCACCGGGCCGACCGAGGCTGTGGGATCATCTGACTCATGTGCTTCAGTAATGGAAAACCCTTTCGTGTGTCCAACTGCGGGACAACGACGCCCCCTGTGACGCCACAGGGAGCGCGCCGCCGCCGCCGCCGCCGTTTGTGTCTGTGGCGCGCGACTCCACTCCCAAGTCTCACAGAAGGCCTTCTACAAAATCCACCATGTCATTAGAAACATTCACAAAAGGAAGAAACGATATACACACAAAAAAAAGGAGTACAGAAAATACAAACGCATGTTTTACATTAGTGCAAAGTTGGGTGTACAAGAAAAACAAACAAACAGACAAAATCCACATACGCTAAATTATTAATAACACTGTGTTGATGCTGCAACATTTGAAAAGCCACCCGAGGATTACTTGACTGCGTGGTCTGCATTCAGGGCCATACGCCGCGCATCTCTCACAGTCTGGGACAAGACGCCGAGGTGCCTCCTACCAAGGCCACCACCGAAGGACACTTCAAGCCCTTCAAGGTGCTCAGACTGTGGTCGTACTGCCAGCTATGCGATTGCCACCCCGTCCCACCGGAGCGCTCTGCTGGAGATACGCCGCGTCGCCATCAGCTTTGCGCGCCAACTCGCCGTTCATGAAAGCGTTATCGTTTTAGACAGGTGAAAAGTGATCTGGCGAATGTACAATTATCGACGTCATCGTTAATGAGGGGAAAGCGGCGACGTAGTCGACGCAAGCGTTCGGCAAACCCCGAGGAATTGAAGTGCGGGGGGGCGATTTGTGTTTCGCTTTGTGACGGAGCCACTGAACGGTCATTTGAGTTGAGGTAAAGCGGGTCAGAGTTGAAGGGAGTACCGCCGTTGCTCTGTCTGAGCGTCAACCTCAGGTGGCGTGAGTTATGAGTAGTTATGAGTTATGAGTAAATCCATGCAAGGCAGAAGCTTAAAACCACAGAGACAGTGACGGCCAGGGACAGCATCTCAACGCTGCTCTGGCCATAAAACGGCTCAAAGGGTTATATTTGTTACACATAAAATGAAAATCAACTGTGCTTGAGCTTCAACAGAATAGAAACTGTGTAACAGGAAGCTGATATTACGTTTCCCAGTACATACACGGTGTCGCAAGCAACACTTATACCCAAGTAAATACGACAAAACAAAAAAAATCCCTTTTCTTGTGGTTTTTTTCTCTCCCTTTTCCTCTCTACTCTCTCACTTCTTCTTCTTCTTCTTCTTCTTCTTCTCTCCTCGCCGGTCTCAGGTCCTCAGTGTACGAGACGTGTGGGTTTTCCACTGGAAGAACCTCGGTCCTCTGGACTCGGGGACGGTGGCGGCGTCAGCTCCTGAGGTCATCGTGCGTTTTGGACGAACGCGCCGCCGCCGCCGCGGGTGTGTTGGCAGTGTGTGAGCTGAACTCTTTGTCAGTGAGAGCTGACAACGAGTTTTCCATCGGAAAAACTCGTTGTCGGCGACGAGGGGCGGTGGCACATTATTGCACTAGGGAGGAAGACGGCGATGATGATGATGATGATGATGATGATGATGATGATGATGATGATGATGATGATGATGATGATGATGATGATGATGATGCTCGGGTGGAAGGGGGTTTGCTTGTCTTTGATTGTGCGGCAGTGCATCGAGGATTGTAGGTAATGTTTTTGTTGTGTTGCGTGCTGCAGACATCGTGACACCGTCATTCAATTTGATACGCGCTCGTTTCAGACGGGGGGAGGAATACTCCCTCAATACCTTGGAATGCCAAGTGTGTGTGTGTGTGTGTGTGTGTGTGTGTGTGTTTGTGTGTTTGTGCAAACTGTAGGGAGAACACTAAGCTTAGTGAGGTCACCAGCCACATGCGAGCGGCATGGCGGCATACAGCTCTCTGATTGGCCGAGGAGCTGGTACACATCAGCGTTGTGTTCAGTCTCTCTCGCTCTCAGTCTCTCTCTCTCTCTCCCCTCTCCCTCTCTAGTCTCTGAACCACAGCATGGGGGTGAGGGGGGGGGGGGGGTGTCACTCCCAGGGCAATTTCCGGGGCCCCCGCATCTCTCTGTCCTCCAGCAGCTCCAGCGTGGGGGTGGAGGCCTGCGTGGGCGGGGTGGCCGTGGGCCGGCAGAGCGTCTGGAAGGGGAGCGTGGCGGCGGACGAGGACACGGCCATGTCCAGGCTCTCCAGGGAGTCGGCGAGGCCGCGGACCGGCTCGTGCTGCGGGCAGAGCACGTAGCGGTTGTGGTGGTGCACCTCCACCGTGGTCACCGAGTCCAGGCCCTTCAGGCCCAGAGGAGGAGCACCGCCGCCGCCTCCTCCACCGCCGCCGCCGGTGCCGGGTGCCACGGGGTCGCGGCCCCCGACGGCCCCCTGTTCCGAGGAGGTCTCGTCCATGTTGACGTAGAGGATCTCGTCGGGGTCCTGGGCGTCCGGCAGGTCGTCCAGGGCCTTCTCCAGCTCCCAGCGCAGGTCCTCGAAGCTGGGCCGGTCCTTGGGGCTCAGCAGCCAGCAGGAGAACATCAGGGAGTAGCTGGAAGGACAGTGTAGGGAACTGTGAGTACATTGAATGAATATGGCAAACATTGTAAATACAAAGGCTCTAAAAATGGGAATTAGATTTGGTCTGATTGGTTTCATATGACACCATATATGATGATGATGATGATGATGATGATGATGATGATGATGATGATGATGATGATGATGATGATGATACACATAAAAATAAACAAAAAAACTATGTTTTTTTTTAAAAAGGCCCCTACTTTGTCACCAGGTGCGCATTAGTCATTCCATCATGGATGGAAACGTGATTAATAAATAAAGAAGTCTAATATATCTACGATATCTCGGTGTGCGGGTTCTGCCTTCAAAACATGTGCTGCCCTTCGCTACTACTACTACTTTACGCTGTCCATGCAGCGCATCTCTCACTATAAATGAGTCACTCCAAGTCACATGTACGCCAGACAGATCCGCTCCCCAGTGGGCAGTTACTACGACTACGACTGTCCACGCCACTCACATGCTGTCCAGGCAGTCAGGCGGCTGTTTGAGGCGGTTGCCCTGCCTCAGGTAGTCGTAGATCTCGCTGTTCTCCACGCCCGGGTACGGCGTCTGGCCGCGCGTGGCGATCTCCCACATGGTGACGCCGAACGACCACTGGATTCAAAACAAAACAACGCACCATAGGTGAATACAGGGCGAGAGACCGTGGAACAACAAGGAGAGAGAGAGCGAGAGAGATTAATCTTTTGTTTTTATATCTTATTTTGTATCTCCTTTTACTTTTTGTGTGTAAATGTACACTTTCCATGTCAAAAAAAGCCCTTTGGATTGAAATGAGAGAGAAGTGAGAGACACACAGGTTAACCGGTTTCAAAGTTCGGCTGCCACACACACCCTGCCACACACTGCTTAAACAAGTCCGCTCTGAGCAAACACACACACACACCGTGTTTGAGGTACCATTAGCGTGTGTTTGCCTCCACAATCACAGCCTATCTGCAGCGTGAGTCATATAGAAAGTGCATTGTTGCGCACGCCGGGCCGCAAACAAATCACTCATGTAAATGATCGTCCTGTTATGATTACGTTTAGCATTAGTCCATTTGCGTTATCAAACAAAACAGATCAATATGCGATCAATATGATTACATCAGTACTGGCTTGGCATTTGTTCTCTTTTTATGGAGTCTTTGCATCGGCCATTTTGAGTGAAACAATCATAATCAATACAGCGATCCCTTTCAATGTCAGCTTCACACATCTGTCCATTTGCGTTATGAGACAGAGCTGTTCCTGCGCCACTACTTCTACTGCCGCCGCTACACAGACAGACACCCGGCGTTTCACTGACCACGTCGCTCTTGGTGGTGTAGACGCGGTCCGCCAGGCTCTCGATGGCGATCCACTTGACGGGCATCTTGGAGATGCGGCCCTGGCGGTAGTAGTCCCCGTTGTAGATCTTCTTGGACAGGCCGAAGTCGGCCACACACACGTTCATGTTCTCATTCAGCCTGTGTGGGGGGGGGGGGGGGGGGGGGGGGGGGGGGGGGGAGAGAGGGAGACAAAAAACGCGAA
>JAOPJI010000047.1:2725138-2740001 GCA_027122695.1 Merluccius productus | reverse complement strand
TTATGCTTGAGTGATTGTCGAGGTCCCGGCCCACCCCGCCCCCCCCCGGCGGGGGGGGGGCGGCCGCCCCCCCACCGTCTTGTTGTTGTTGTGCCCAGATGTCTAGTTTATTCATGATGTATGATTGCTTTTTGACACTAAGAAGTGTGCTGAACAATTTCAAAACAAGCTGGGTTGTCAAATATCATATCAGTATAAGTATATTTTTTTCAGGCCAATATTTTCTTAAAATGGTTTGTTCAAATTTGTCACTTTTTGGTTCCCTTTTTGGTATGTGCGCCTGACTGGCACCTGTCTTACCGCTACGCCTGGCCAACGGTTCTCCTCTAACCAAAAAGGGGAGAAATAGACCAACAGGTTGTTATTCTGCTGTGAGAGGATTCAGGGGGAAGAGGAGCAGATAGAAGGAAGATGGTTGATTACAAAATGAAAAACAACGGCGAGCACTTCAGGAGGAAAAGCCAAATAACTGACACGTTATACAACCATTAGCTGGTCCGACTGGTTTGGCTGTTATGAACTGTTCCTAATTCACGCAGTGTTTTTATTCAACTTCCATCAAACATTTTATACATGATGCAGATAATAAACCAAGCAGGACGAGACCTACAACAGCGTGGCTAACCTGTGCCTTGACATCAGGGGTGTATAGAAATCAAAGTTAGTTTCTTTGAAAGTTCCCTTTTCCTTGTGAACATATGACAATACTTCACATCAACGTACAACGTTTGTAACACATTGCTGTGTAAAGTCACATAACCAATCCGCACGCTTAATCAAAAAGCAACAAAGGATTAAAAAAATGGCGTACTCCAATAATGGTCATATAATCCTCAGGGTGTTGCCGCGGAGCTTGGGAAACATTAGCAAACCAAAAAAGTAATGTGTGAGTCAGTGTTAGCGGTTACACTCGGACGTGTAATGACATGTGTGTGTCTTGACGCACACATCACGAAACTGTGTGTGTGTGTGTGTGTGAGTGGGTGGGTGGGTAGTTGGGTGTGTGTGTGTGTGTGTGTGTCCGTCCCCCAATGCGTGTGTGTGTGTGTGCTAAGCCCCACCCGAGGTTAACCTATAAAAGACCTGTTCCAACCTTTTCCTAAACATTAACTCTCTGGAGTGTTTTTAACCAGGACGCGTCTGAAACCCCGCAGCACAGTCACTCTCGCGTCGCCGCTTTGCGAGGACATAACACACACAGAGCTTTTCTAACGGGACCCATGGCAGCCGCCGGCTTTCAGATACTGGGCATCGCCCTGGGCCTTATCGGCTGGATCGGGGCCATCGTCGTGTGCGCCTTGCCCATGTGGAAGGTGACCGCCTTCGTGGGGAACAACATCGTGACGGCGCAGACCACCTGGGAGGGCATCTGGATGACCTGCGTGCACCAGAGCACCGGCCAGATGCAGTGCAAGGTGTACGACTCCATGCTGGCGCTGAGCGGCGACATGCAGGCGGCGCGCGCCCTCATGATCATCTCCATCCTGGTGGGCATCGTGGCCATCCTGCTGGCCGTGGCGGGCGGCAAGTGCACCAACTGCGTGGAGGACGAGGGCACCAAGTCCAAGATCTGCATCACGGCGGGCGTGCTGTTCATCATCGCCGGCATCATGTGCCTGATCCCCGTCTGCTGGACGGCGAGCACCATCATCCGCAACTTCTACAACCCCCTTCTGTTGAGCGCCCAGAAGATGGAGCTGGGCGCGGCGCTGTTCATCGGCTGGGGCGCGGCCGCCCTGATGCTCCTGGGCGGCGGCCTGCTGTGCGCCAACTGCCCGCCGAAGGACCCCTACTCCGCCAAGTACTCGGCCACCAGGGCCACCGGGACCAAGGACTACGTCTGAGCGGAGCGGGGTCAGAGGAAAGCAGAACGAACGAGGGGGAGAAAAAGGAGCGAAGAAGAGGCTGAAATGGACTTGGAGGAGAAAAAAAAGCAAAAGAAGCGTTCGCCACGTTTGTAATAAGTGTTCGCCACAGCCGATTGGCTCTGTATATTGTGTGTGTGTGTGTGTGTGTGTGAGGTGTGTTATACGCATGGCACATTTTAGCGGTGTATTTCAAGTCTAGTTGGACCATTGTATGCTGAGCTCCAGACACATGAGGGATGGGGTTTTCTGTGTCGCAGATCGCGTGACCAGAATAAACACCCGGCAACCGAGTCACCGAGAGTCTGGTTACCTTCAACAGACCAACAAAGACCAACCGATTTCAAACTTTCAATGTTTAGCTTTGTTTTTTGTTGTTATTTTTTCTAAGTAAGTTGTTTGTGCGTATACAGAGATCACAAAAGTGTAAATAAAGAATTATTTTTCAAATTTGAATGTCTCATTTGCTTTCTGAAGCGATGCAACACAGTTAAAAGTTCAAACTTCGCCTGCGTCTTCTCAAAGACTTGCGGTCTCATAAGAGGTTGTAACACTTAATAATTAAATACTTAATCATTTGTAGTCATAAGTCATTTATAATGCTTTAGTTAATGATGAACTAATCATTGACAAAACATTAATTTACATTTGTAGAAGATAAGAATAAGAATAAGTGCTATGATACAGGGTGTGATGTTGATCAGCCATTACAAGCCATGTCAAAATCTACCCAACTAGTGACATCACAAGTGGGAGTGTCCACCCAGATGTATGATGGATGGATCAGCCTACCAGTTGGTACAGTCCACTGGATAGGCTGGTAGGCTGGTCTATCCATCACACATCTGGGTGGAGACATGAGGTTTTGCAAAGCATTTTGCATTTTAGTTTTCAGCTGACTAATGATACAACATTTAAATCGATGTTGTAGATTTGACAGTGCAAGTAGTCATGAATGCACTAGATATGTAGTTTTCTAAAGGAAAAAACAAAAGGAAAAAAGTGGGCATGATGAATGAACACAGCTTTAAAATAAATATCATATTTGATTATATATTTTATCGCTCAACTATACACCCAACGTCTCGACCGTGTCTTTGTTGTCACGTCAATCAAGCAATGAGCTGCGTAGCAGACTTCAGTGGCTCGGTTGGGTTTTGGGAAAATCACTACAATCAAGTCAAAACACAGCTTGCGTCTCCCTGCATGCAACACTGACTCCCTGCGCCAGGGCTCCTCACTAAACACAGCTCCTCCTCACGCCACCCAGCGCGTCACAGCGGTATCACGTCGGTGCATAATAAACCAATCAAATAGCTGAAGATATACGAACGGCTCCAACATTACGATGATAAGAAAAACACAATGATCACAATTAGAAGTGGTCTTGTATTGGAGTACAACAATAACACTTCCTAGCAGAACGGACACAAACCACACTCATGTCTAACTATGTTGTCTGAATCTGATATACATTTGCATTTAATCGTTTAGCAGGCATGTTTTGTGCCACTGGTCTGACTTTTGCTGTTTTTGTTAAACTTCCACAAAGTGTCTCTGTATAGTCGACTCAAGTTTAGTTTTGATATTATTTCAGTCATACGTTGAAAAGCAATCGAAGTCGCCCAAACATATAGGCAAACTCTCAATTCAACTTTTCTTTTGAAAAAAAAAAAGAAGATGATCTTGACGAGATGATCTTGTTTGAAGAAGGATGCCTTCTTTGTGTACCCAAACGTCCGTGGCAAACCGAAAGGCACACCGAGCCCCAGATAAAAACGCTGCTGCTTTATCTGACCTTTCCGGCTCAGTAACGTATTAGGTTGGCTCTGTTTGGCGGTCATTGGATCTGTGTTTGTGTGTAAACAAAGCATCCGACCAATAGGAGCGGAGGATCCGGCTTTCACATGCCCTCATGTCTCACAACCGCCATCCCCTAGAAAAGCTGGAATATCTACAAATACACCGCCAGTGTCCCCCCCCCCCACACCTCTCCTCCTCTGCCGCCGGGACCGCTGTGTGTGGACGTCTGCGCTCGGTCTCCCAGCCGCCAACATGGTGTCTCAGTGTATCCAGATCATGGGCTTCTCCATGTCCCTGCTGGGCTGGTTCCTGGTCGTCGTCGTGTGCGCGCTGCCCATGTGGAGCGTGACGGCCTTCGTCGGCGCCAACATCGTGACGGCGCAGACCATCTGGGAGGGCATGTGGATGACCTGCGTGGTGCAGAGCACCGGCCAGATGCAGTGCAAGGTGTACGACTCCCTGCTGGCGCTGTCGCCGGACCTGCAGGCGGCGCGCGCCATGGTGGTCATCTCCATCATCGCGGGCGTCTTCGCCGTGCTGCTGTTCGTCGCCGGCGGGAAGTGCACCACGTGCCTCGCCGAGGAGCGCGCCAAGGCCAGGGCCTGCATCGCCGCCGGCAGCCTGTTCATCGCGTCGGGGCTGCTGTGCCTCATCCCCGTGTCGTGGTCGGCCAACACCATCATCAGCAACTTCTACAACCCCGTGATCCTCAGCAGCCAGCGGCGGGAGCTGGGCGCGGCGCTGTACCTGGGCTGGGGCGCCGCCATCATGCTGATGCTCGGCGGGGGGCTCCTGTGCTGGAACTGCCCGGCCAAGGATGATGAGGCGCCGCGCTACGCCCCCAGATACGTTCCTCCCAAGTCCAGATCCTCATCCCGAGAATACGTCTAGGACTCCATGGCAACGGTATGCGGGTCCGTCCAGGACCGGGTCCGCTTCGGTCTGAGATTCAAAGACTTCCCAGATGGAGGGACGTTTGTACTCCTTTATTCCTGAATCAGAAAAGCGTGAGAAGAAGAGAAGACCTTTGGATGTTCAACAGGTGTGGTCGCCACAGAATTAGCACTTGCGCCCTGGAGAGAGTCTAGTACCTTTTGATTGTGGTGTGCGTGTGATTTTTTTTATAATAAACTGAAAGATAGAGAGATACAATGAAGACACAAATCCTTAAACATATTGTTGTAGCTGTCATTGTCAATCCATATTCATGGGAAGTGTTATAGAAGTGTTAGACTCCCAGCTTGGAGGGTGTGAGCGGCGAGGAGCTTGTCTGTCCTGCTTGTCTGAGTCTTCGCTGGTCTGGATTGCAGAAACTAATCATCCTTTCACCCTGTCTTACCCCCATAAACACCCTGAGAAGACTAATGAAGGGAAGATTTGTGGATTAACGATGTCAATGTTAATAGCTTGTTGTTCTCCAAAACTAACCTTTTAACAAAAAGCAAACAACAACAACAATCTTTTAAATATCTGCTGTTATCTAAGTGTAGTGTGGTTGGTAGACATGGTTATGCCCCATGTGTTTTCATGTTTAAGGCTGTTTTCTTTAGGCTGGTTTCTTGTGTTGTTACTGTCAATAAAGCTTTGACAGGGTGAGTGATGACTGGAAACAGATCCACTTACAAGTACCAGGAAGAACAAGAACATCCGGTTGAATGGATGGATGGCCGCTTCATATTCGTTTATACATTAAGTCATTCATTCGTTGTTTTCTGTTATAATTTTATCTGTCTGTTAGCAAATATATAAAATTTCACTTTTCAAAAATGAAATCCAAGCAAATCAAATAATTGAATAAAAGACGTAAAACATAGAAAAAAGTTATTGTAAATAATTAAAAGATCCAAATATGATCGAATAAACCCTTACAAGCAACTGTAGCAGATGGAAACATCAGGGGAAAAAAAGAACTGAAAATAATTAGAATAGAAGATATAATAGTGGAATTACAAAGATAATGTACTGTATACTGCTAACGGCTGTCAGTCAAGTTATACGATATCAAATAATAAATACAATGTTACACAATACAACGACATAAAATAACAATAACATAACATAACATAATCTACAAATATAATCTATAAATCAAAACATGAGAGTCCTACGATAACCCTAGCTCACTTTATTCATAACATGTTGTGCTTTCCTTGTCGTTTCATTGAGTGGTTTCACATCAGTGTTTCGGTTCATGTAAAACCTTTATTTACATTCTCATTCTGTTTTTAGTCCGATTATTAGGAAAGCGACGAGAATGCAGTATTTTTGTGATTTTTTTCTTTAAATGTTCTCCAGGCCTCATTTATCAACGTTGTGTACGAATAAATCTGTGGGTAAACCATGCATACGCAGTTTTTCGACAAAACCTGGGATTTTTATTTATTATTTGTTCTTGCCTTGAAAATGTGAATACATTGGGAGAAAATGTACGCCCAGGGTGTGACCATGCGTACGCACAGCAAGCGGTAGAGTGAATAGGATTTAATGATACAATCGATGTAGTCCTACACCTGCCCTAAAGTAGGCCTATACAATAATTGTATCAAGTAAGATTGATAATTGCCCATTAATTAGATAATTTGACTATGATGCATATTACTAACTGAAGTCATGTAGTAATAAAATGAGGGAAGCTGTAGTTAGAGGAAGTGGTGGGGGCTGGTCTAGCGTTGTTAGTGGAAGTGGTGGGCAGGGCTGTAGGTCCATTGTTATTACTGCACATATGGATGACAAACAATAGTGGCTGCTATACACACACACACACACACACACACACATGAAAAATCAGTGTCTGAATTACTACCTGGCTGTGTTGGAATAAGATAAATCACAAACCACGGTGACCATGCACCAACAAATGATGATGAATTATGGTGGTTAATATTTTTGTGTGAAAGCACCATTTTCTTAAAGTTTTGTAATTTGTTCTTATTTCTTTCAATAACATATCGTCACCAAATAAATGAAAGTAATTCCGGACCAAATGGCTTCCCACATACGGCTTGCACCTCAAAACCTGGTCTGACAAGAATCTCCCATAACTGCAAACAGATGGACGGGCTTTACAATTCAAACCGCAATCTCCAGTACTTCACCGAGGTGCTACATGTTGTTCCATCTCCTCATCAACATTTCATTCATTCAGAGACTTTGATCATTGTTTTGATCGGGGTAAAGTTGGAACCACAACAAAATGTAAATCCCATCAGTTAAGACGGCCCTGCGTGAGAAAGCGAACCACTCTGTGGCGGTACTTAAAATGGACGGCCGTCGTTAGGGTCACGACCGGTTTCAGGTGGGAGGCACCAGTCGCCTCTGAGGACAAAGACAATGCACTGCCAGCTCCTCCTCTGTCTTGGTATGTTTCTGCCAAAACTGAGCGACAACAAGAGAGAGAGAGAGAGAGAGAGAGAGAGAGAGAGAGAGAGAGGAATCTTGTTATGCAGGCCGAACTCCCCTGATGACAACACACCCTGAGAGCCATTCTGAGACAAGCCTTCGCTGAGGACGCTCACTTCGACGCAACCCCATCACTGAGGCGCAACCGGACCGGACGCTTCTCCCAGACGACGCTGCCTCCGCCATGGGGAGGATAGGTAAGGAAATCGCCGGCCAGGTGGTGAGCTTCAGCGGCCTGGTCGGGGTGGCGGTCACCACCGGCATCCCGCTGTGGCGGGTCACGTCCTACATCGGCGCCAACATCGTGACGGGGCAGATCGTGTGGGACGGCCTGTGGATGAACTGCATCATGCAGAGCACCGGCCAGATGCAGTGCAAGCTCAACGAGTCTGTGATGCGGCTCACCCGGGACCTGCAGGCGGCCAGGGCCCTGGTGATCATCTCCCTGATCTTCGGCTTCCTGGGCTTCATGGTCACCTTCATCGGGGCCAAGTGCATGGGCTGCCTGAAGACGGACGCGTCCAGGGCCAAGGTGGTGATCCTGGGCGGCTGCCTGATCATCTTCTCCGCCGTCCTGATCCTCATCCCGGTGTGCTGGTCGGCCGCCATCACCATCACGGACTTCCAGAACCCCCTGACCATCGAGACCCAGAGGAGGGAGATCGGCGCGTCCATCTACATCGGCTGGGCGTCCGCGGCGCTGCTCCTGGTCGGGGGCATCATCTTCACCACCTCCTGCCCGCCGCAGACCCAGATGTACGGATACCCGGGCTACGGACCCGCCCCCATGTACCCGTACCCGGGGCCGCCGGTGCTGAACCCGGCCACCTACGGGCCGGTCTACGCCCCGCCGTCGCGGGTCTATTCTGGAACGGGCTCCTATGCGCCGAGCAAACCCTACGCAGCGCCCACAGCCAACTCTGCCAGGTCCTACCTCTAACTGGGGACAGAAAAGGACTTGAAATAAAAACTCTGTAAATGAAGACTCTTGTCCTGGTCTCTAACTAGGAAACTGTATCGCTGTTGCTCTGCTAAAGTCATAGAGATGTGATATTGAGATGTGATATTGCAGTGTTGATGTTTTGATTTGATCTGCAGGAGACAGACAGTGGCATTAGTAAGGTGATTCATGTGAAATGTAATTATTGCGAACCCATTTACAATATTTGGTGATGTATTTCTCAGGTAGGATTTTGGGTCATTGAAGAGATGTTTACCCAAAAATGTGTACTTCCTCATGAGAAGATAGAAGTGGATATTTGGAAACAGTTTGAATTGTGATCGCATAGCACTGTACTGTATATGTTGTTGTAATATATTAAATAATTTCAAGAAAATCATTTTCCTGTGCAGAGACATTTGTGAAGTGTGAGTGTGATGAATTGTGTTTTATCTAATAGGTAGACATGATGTTCAGAAAATGAATGAAAATAAATCCCTTGTTTTATAAATGTATGAATTATTCATTTCATTATAAAATAGGAACTAGTAAAAACAAAATGAGCTTGAAAATATGAGTCATAACTTCTGTGATGATAGTAAATATATATTTATATAAAATATGTATATAGCATGAAGCAAGCATGAAATCTAAAATAAAATATCAATGGTTAAAAGCCCCCATTAAAACATCAAACATTTAAAAGAAAACTATTTAAGTGGCAGAATAAGAGATGGGCCCAGAGAGCTGAGGAGAGTTAAACATTAAAAACTAACAACTAAAGTGACAAAAACATTTTAAAAAAAAATTAATCAAGGAAGTCAGGAGAAACGTCATTTTTAAACTCAGATTCCTAGTGTGTCAGTATCGTTATCGTAACACGTATTCACCGAGACCATAAAAGTCGGTATCACTAGCGTGACCTATGGCTTCCGGTGATGAGTCACCTCAACATTGATTGGTTTCTCTTTTTTTTTAAATATGTTACTGTTGTGCAAAACCTGCACTGCCGGTTCCCTGGCCCATCAGCGATTGGTCAGGAGAGGAGCATTGTTCGAAGATGCCAGTGAGCACCTCGTCACCAGCCGTGACCAGAGAAGCTGACATCCATCTCGTCGAAACCGCTCCCTGTGTACACGCTAATTATGAGAAAAATCTGGCGGGGCAGGAAACCTCCCGGGTGTTTGGGTTTCAGGTCGACGGTTTGGTGCCTCGGAGGAGGCGGAGCCTAATCAGAGAAGAAGCCTTAAAAGTGAACACAAAGTCCCACCTGTCACTATTCAGCTTGACAACCCAGGAGGACTTACTCCACTCTTCCAAGGCTCCTATATCTCCTCTCGCCTCCATCCAACCAACCAACCAACCAACCAACCAACCAACCTACCAACCAACCAACCTACCAACCTACCATGGTGTCATTGGGAAGGCAGATGCTGGGCTTTGCCCTGGCCATCATCGGTGGAATCGGGACCATCATCGTCTGTGCGCTGCCCATGTGGAAGGTGACCGCCTTCATCGGCGCCAACATCGTGACGGCGCAGACCATCTGGGAGGGCCTGTGGATGAACTGCGTGGTCCAGAGCACAGGGCAGATGCAGTGCAAGATCTACGACTCGCTCCTGGAGCTGCCGCAAGACCTGCAGGCCGCCAGGGCGCTGGTGGTCATCTCCATCATCGCGGCGATCTTCGGGGTGCTGCTGGGCATCGCCGGGGGTAAGTGCACCAACTTTGTGGAGGAGGAGAGGGCCAAGGCCAGGGTGGCCATCGCGGCCGGGGTCATCTTCATCGTCGCCGGCGTGCTCGTCCTCATCCCCGTGAGCTGGTCGGCCAACACCATCATCCAGAACTTCTACAACCCCATCCTCATCAACCCTCAGAAGAGGGAGATGGGAGCGGCGCTGTACATCGGCTGGGGCACCGCAGGCCTGCTGATCCTGGGAGGGGCCCTTCTCTGCAGCTCCTGCCCACCCAAGGACGAAACCGACTACCCCATGAAGTACTCCCAGCCCCGATCCGTGGCCACAAGCCGGGCGTACGTCTGAGGACTCTGTGTGGGAAAAACTAAGCTATTAAATAAAATAATATACCTTTGTGGCAAGCTATGGACCAGGACCAGGATAACACTGATTTTTCTTCAGTAATGAGAGACAAAATGGCTGTGACACCAGAGAGCGTGTGTTCAGAGGACGACAAAATGGTGGGAGGTTGGACTGGCCCCAAAAGGGCGGGAAATCAAACTGACCGCGGCGAGAGCCATGCTATGCTACCTGTGTACTAAATATAAAATACACACAAGTTGGAGTTGTTGATTTCAACTGCAATGTCTGTGATGCACTGTGATGACTTTGTTTGTTGAGAATTGTATGTACAGATCGTTTTACATTTACTCATTTTATATTGCTCTCATTCCAAAATCAAAAGTGTTTCGTATACGTCGATATGTTGACTGTTGTTTTTAATTAAACATTAATTTAACCAATTGCTGTTCCCTGTCTTGTCTGTCTTATAACACGCCATGAAAGTCTTACCATTGCAATAGCAGCGGTTCATTTTCATAAACATCTTAAAATATTGATTCACTAGTCTCCAGAAAGGTAAATCTCAAGAATGTGCCTCGTTATCCTCTAAAACAAAATACCTGTTCATGCTACTTTAAAAACCTGGCTTTTTGAAAATCTCTGTAAGAGTTCAACCTGACCACACGACCTGACCCTGTCACAAGGAAGTGACATCACAGCAATTAATGAGTAACATCTATATGTACATTTGTATGTGTATATACTGTAATGTATGTCTACAGTGGATCATTAACCTAATGAAGACAATGTCACATCCAGGTATATCTAGTTTGACCTTGTTTGATCCGTGACATCGTCAGCAGCCAGCGCTTCCCTTGGGGCTGGACCTCAACAGGCTGAACCAGTTGCACTGAATACCAACAGCTTTAAAACTTCCTTCTAAACAACAATAACAAATGGCTTAACAAGGCATTGAATACCAGTAAGGAAGTTAGGTTGTATTTACTATATTGCAATCACACACACACACACACACACACACACACAGGGATAAGTAAGCCAAAACATGGGGGTTATTTAACCCTACCCTACTTTAACCCTCTGGTTTGAGCCATACTGGTCATTTCATCTCATGGCCGTAACAACGACTACCATTGCAAGGAGAATGCGACCAGACCAGTCATACTGGGTGATCTCCACCCTGTAGAGGTGTGCCGGCACCAGTACCGGTTGATGACATCACTTGTACACTGTAGCTGAGAATATCAACCAATAAGAAATAGACTCATCAATCAACATTTGCTTTAATTTTTTTTCTATTAGTATTTGTTTAGTTAGTTCAAATTAGTTAATTTCTTACCTCTGCAGTTTTTATTAAATGTAAATATGTAAATATTTGTAAATATGTAAATATAAATATTTAAATGTAAATATGTAGGATATCCTTTACGCCTTTTTACTGTGCAGCATCAACATAGAAGAGCCTAATCGAAGGGATTTGTGCACCTGACAATATGGGAGATACCTTCTTGCATCACATGTTGGTATTCATTTAGCTATTTGCAATGACAGAGACAATAGTTGGTTGGGTTTCTATTTTGTTTGGCAACATGATCAGTTTCTCTGAGAACAAATAAAGTCCTACATTTTGTTCTGTTTTGGCACCTTGGCACCTTATTACTGAGCACACGTCTACGACAATGAAGGAAGAACCGGTTCTCACCTGACCTTGTCTGTTGTTGTCCAAGAAATGCCCGCAATGGGAAAACATAATATAAACCTTGGTTGCTTGTTTGTTTGTCTTTTGTTTCTTTTGAGGCTTAGTTAGTTAGTGGGCAATTATCTCAACGTAGTCATCAAATGTTCATCAAAACATTTGTGTAGGCCAGTACTAAAATGTCTATTTTTTGTTTTATTCAAAAGGTTTGGGTGGATTTTTATTTATTTAATTAGTGTGTGACGGTGGTGACAGTGGACTGTTGTGTTATCAGGTGAAACAGGGAGTGTGTAATGGAAAAAAGCCCAAACCATGCCCAGCCCATCGGTTACAACACTTTCGGTATTGCCGTTTTCTTTTCTTTTTCTGTTTTTCCTTTCACTTGACAACACTTGACAACTCTTCAACGCCATGACAACCTGAGAATCCTAATTTCTGAGAAACCTAAACATAATAGGCTTACATGTGTGTCTGTTTTAAGTGCAATTAACGACCACTTGTAGTTCACATGTGTAGCAGAGCATTATTTGAGTGGGAAGGGTGTGTGACGTGTCTCTGGTGAAACACTGACCCCTAGTGGCGGCGGCGTTCAAGCGCAGCTCCTCTTCACCAACACAAGACCCCCCACACCGCCAGCACAGGCTCTCTGGGGAAATGGTTGATTTTCCTTTATTTATTTTCAGTTGGGGAAATTGTGTTCTGCATACGCTGTTTGGTGTGATGGACTATACACAGAATTCATAGTTAAACCAATTTCCTGTTATTTTTTCAATGGCTGTTTCTGATTGGCTAGAAATAGTCCCAGTAGCAATAACCTGTGTCGTTTTAGGTGGCCGACATCAAAATGTAAATATTTCCCTCTCTCTCTCTCCTCCTCCCTCCTTTTCTTCCTCTACCCCCTTCTCTCTCCCCCTGCTTAGGAGTGACCTCCCTCCCCCACCACCACCACCTCCACCCCCCATCACCACCACCCACCACCTCCACAATCACCACCTCCACCATGGGCCTGGAGGAGCTGGGCTTCAGCCTGTCCATGCTGGGCGTGGCGGGCACCATCCTGATCTGCGCGCTGCCCATGTGGAAGGTGACCGCCTTCATCGGCACCCACCTGGTGGTCATGCAGGTGTTCTGGGAGGGCCTGTGGATGACGTGCGTCAGCGAGTACACGGGCCAGATGCAGTGCAAGATCTACGACGCCCTGCTGGACCTGGAGCCCGACCTGCAGGCCGCCCGGGGCCTGGTGTGCATCGGCCTGGTGCTGGGCTGCCTGGCCTTCCTGCTCTTCCTGCTGGGGGCCCGCTGCACCAACTGCCTGAGCCACGCCCGCGCCAAGGGCCGCGTGGTGGCGTCCGCGGGGCTGGTGTTCGCCCTCGGCGGCCTCACCGTCCTGGTGGCCGCGTCGTGGACGGCCAACGTGGTCATCAGGGACTTCCGCAACCCGCGCGTCCCCGACGTGCTGAAGAAGGAGCTGGGCGCTGCCATCTACATCGGCTGGGTGACCGCCGGGCTGCTGCTGTGCGGGGGGGCGCTGATGTGCGCCAGCTGCCCGCCGCCGGTGCCGAGGGCCGCCAGGGCCGTGGGTGGGGGGTCCAGCGGGTACAGGCGGGCGGCGCGGACCACCCCCACCTCGCACAGCAGCTACGCCTTCAAGAACTACGTGTGATGTGGAGGGCGGCGGGGGGGTTTCTATTAGGACCTTGATCATCGGCATGACAACCAGGGTGTATTTGTTTATATAGATCTGGCATGGACCACATGTCTTTCATCTCACTTTTCCATCAAAACAAACCCACCAATGCATCCACCTGCCCAAGTAACCCTCGGCAACCATAAGCATGGGGTCATGGGAAATGTAGTTTGAACTCCCAGGACGCCATTCCCCGTGCTTCAAAACTCAGCAGCAGCCAATTCAGTATACGTGTTGAATTTCGCATCGTATTGGCATTTCAACGCCAGCAATAGTGTTAATATAACATAATATCATACTCCATAGAGGCCAGTAGTTGGACATGGTCCATACTGTTAGTGTGATGTAGAGGGGATTAGATGTTTGTGATTCACTTCAGGGAATTGCAAATAAAGTTTTGTGAGCGCCGGTGGTGTCATTGTTTTGTTTTTGTTTTTGTACTTGTATTGGGAGAAGATGTTTTGCACAGCCATGAGGTCCAAAGGATTTGCCTTCATGTTCGTGAAGTGAAGTGTCTCTTTCCATCTGAGGGAAGGCCTCCCGTTCTCCAGTCAAATCAAGTTGTGGCGCTTCGACAAACACTGGCATGTGGTGTCTTCCTTACTCTATGAGTGAAACAATAAAACATGTTAAACAACAAACTACATGTTTAAACAATCAAAGTACATGTTAACATAATAAGCAAAAAGGATGTCATAGTTCCCGGGGAAATACCCGTAAGTCACACCAGACCTGGATGGTTCAGCATTGTATCCACATGTCAACAGGTCTGTACTGACATATGCAGTACTGTGCTTTGAATATAAGGCTCACCAGAGTAAATTACGTGGTTATAATAACGGCTATAATAACATTAACTTATACATGAAACCGCTCATTCAGCTACTAAACCCATGATACACATGATCTGTTAAACATTCGATTAGTGCATTAACAAAGTGTTGCTGAGTGCATTAAAAAGTGCTGCTGAATATACCATCACAGTGCTCATAGGTGTACAATGAAAAGTAATATAGAAAATGATAATCAATGGATAGCATCCGTTATGTCCCATGTCTCTCTGGTGTTCTGGACACCGATGAATCCACCTTACAATATATATGTATGTTGAATTTATTAAGTTGGATTGGCTGCGTACTGTTGGGTTAGGGTACTGCCATGACCAGAGTGATAGTGTTTTATACCAGATTCGGTGCCGGTGCGCAGTAATGTTACCAGGAATATAATAATAATAATAATAAACTATTTAGCACTTTTAAAAGAGAGTTACAAAGTGCACCGATTTAAAATCCAGGCCCCAGTATACTGTAGTTGTTAAGGGTAGCCCAACCCTGTCAGAACACCTAACCCTCTGTCTTTCCTGTATGTGTGTGTGTGTGTGTGTGTGTGTGTGTGTGTGTGTGTGTGTGTGTGTGTGTGTGTGTGTGTGTGTGT
>JAOPJI010000047.1:2670637-2682148 GCA_027122695.1 Merluccius productus | reverse complement strand
ATAAAAAACGAATCCGAGTACGAGTATTTTAATGAAGTATCGGCCCGATACCCGATACTGGTATCGGTATCGGTGCATCCCTAATGGAAAACAGTAATACAATTTAAGGTCATTCATCCATCTGTCTATCCATTCATTAATTCACGGAGGTGCAACCCTTAACAAAATGGGCAATACACAATGCAACATGACCACGACCATCTGCCAATCAAACTGTATTTATAAAGGGTTTTAGGTGCAAATCGGCAATGCAAAGTGCTTAACAAGGGACATCACAAAAAGAACAAGAAAATTAGTATAAAAGAATCACAGAGAACATTTGAGAGAAGATTATAAATAGATTAGAAGGAAGCTAAACTAAAATGGTATGTTTCAAGATGTTTACCAAAAACCATAACCACTTCAGAAGAACCATAACCACCTGGAGAATATTTCCAACCTGTGAATACAGGTGTCTTAATGCAAGCCCCTGTCCCCTGTCCCCGCCCCTCCTTCCCACCACAGGAAGCGGAGTGCAAGAAGGAGATGATGGACATCAAGTTCCAAGCCGACACCAAGATGGCCGACTCCAAGCGAGAGCTGGAGCTGCAGAAAGCCTCCTTCAACCAGGAAGTCAACACCAAGGTTTGCATTTGAGCTTATCCTAGCTCCAACGCATTATTAATGCTGTGGCCAATTACAGAGAGTACATGCCATTCGGTTCTGAACAGATGTGTGTCATTCAAACAACTTGGAATTAGTTTACTTCTAAACAGCCAACTTAATAAGAACATTTCAGGTTTAAACCGGGATGGTGCCCATGAATGCAGCTAATGAGACGGGCTCAGGCAGAACGTGCACGTGCTTGAGTCGGGTCAGGCTTGTTTTATTAACACTAAGCCTACTAACACTAAACCTTCTCCTCCACCAGAAAGCGGAGGCCCAGCTTGCCTACGAGCTGCAGGGGGCCAAGGAGCAGCAGAAGATCCGGCTGGAGGAGATCGAGATCGAGGTGGTGCAGAGGAAGAAGCAGATCACCATCGAGGAGAAGGAGATCGACCGCACGGACAAGGAGCTCATCGCCACCGTCAAGAGGCCCGCCGAGGCCGAGGCCTACAAGATTCAGCAGCTGGCCGAGGGACACAAGTCAGTGCCGCGCCACACACACACCGCCGCGCAGTCCATGCTCTCTAACTAGACGCTAAGCTGTGTGTTGTCACTGTTGTTCTGCTCAGGCTGAAGAGGGTACTGACAGCACAGGCGGAGGCCGAGAAAATCCGGAAAATTGGCGAGGCGGAGGCGGCCTCCATCGAGGCGGTGGGCAAGGCGGAGGCGGAGAAGATGAGGCTGAAGGCCCAGGCCTACCTGCAGTACGGAGAGGCTGCCCAGACCGCTCTTGTCCTAGAGGCCCTGCCCAAGGTAACTCACTTATGCACACACACACACACACACACACGCACAAACACATATGCATACTCACGCACATGCACACACACATGCACACACACGCATGCATATACACACACACACATGCGCTTCATTCAGCATGCTATGATGTGATCACTGTGAGCTCATTCATTCATTCACCCCCCCCAGATTGCAGGTAAGGTGGCAGCGCCGCTGGCCAGAACCAGTGAAATCATCATCATGAGTGGCGAGGGGAGCCGCGTGACCAGCGAGGTCAACCGCCTGTTGGCCGAGCTTCCTGTCACCGTCAACGCCCTCACAGGCATAGACCTCACCAAGGTAGGCCAACAAGTCAGAGAAGGCCGCACAGGAACACAATTTATGATATCACAAATTTACAGGGATTTATAGTGGCTTGTTTTATCAGCATGAATCAGTATTGATATATTTACCTCTGTCAATAACCCTAACCCTACCAGCGGAGCTATTCAAAGTATTAAAAAGTCTTAAATTCTTAAATATAATTTGCATGGATCTTAAATATGTTTTGCGACTGTCGGGAGATGAAAAATGATAAATGTCAAACGACAATTTTTAGTGAAATGGATCTTTGTATGGCTCATGTCATGTGTTGACCCGCTGGCCTGATTCTAACTTCACGCACATGCAGGATACTGTTGTTAGACAAGCAGCACTGCTGAGAGAAACTGAACTAATAACAATACAAATACTCTACAAATACGTAAATACTCTATCTCTACTACACTGTTGGGCCGTGAAAACGGTACTAAATTGTGTTCTCAGTGGTATTAAAAAGTCTTAAACGGAATTGATTGAATCCTGCAGCTTGATATTTTATATTATTTTGGTTTCTTTTAACAGATCCAATATTTAGATGTATCAAATTAATATACACGTATAAATGTATTTTGTTTCTTTTAACAGGTCCCATTGTTGCAGAAGATGACCAACGCTCAAGCCTAAACACAAGTGACCGCAACAGTCCAACATCGGTTGTATGCACTCTCATACTCAGACTGCCTTTTCATCACTTGTTTTTATACATGTATAAAGATATATATAAATCCAACAAGTGGGGTTTGGAAGACCTCTGGTGCCTTACTTTCTACAGGACCAGAAAATATGCATGTACTGCTGCTCCTTCTTGAAGGTTTTATTTTGTATCATCCTTTTTATTTTTTTGTGTGTGTTTTCGTGTTTGATTCCGTGCGTTGTGCACAACGCTAAAATGACATCACTTTGAAATCGTTGATAAGTTGAGTAAGTCATGTCACTAGACTCCTTATCTTCACACCTTTTTTTCTATCCTTTGGAGTTGATAGGTCAGCATAGTAATAAGACGCCTTCTCTTTTCCTTATCTGGCTTGGTCTTGTGATTCATACACATCTCGCTCTCTTTCTCTCTCTCTTTTTCTCTTGCTAAAAGTGAACCTCACTTTCCCCTCCACAACTACCTTCCTCACCCTAGATTGTGTGTCTACAATCGCCATGGTTCACCCTGATGGTTTTGAAGCTTTGAACTCAAAAATCTTATACCAGTTATTTTACTTATGTAAGTGCGTACATTTTGAATCAATGCAAGAGGTGCTCAAAATCCTTTTTTTGAGAAAAACTCTTAACTGTACAAATGTCTGACGTGGAAAACACGTCGCTTGCCAGAGATTTCTACCACATGTTGGTTCTTCTACTTTGTAGGAGGACTGTTGTTAGTCCTCATAGAAACAAATACACTTCTAATTCCTCTTTGGAAATCAAATGACGAATACATACAAATACATAATTTGTGTTTGCGCTATGTTGTGGTAAAGTCTTCTTATATAGATATTTAGTCTATATGTTTTGTACAATGTAAGTAAATTGGTCCCATATTAGGAACGTATCGGTGACAGGTGTTTTAAAGGTTTTAAAAGAGTCTGATAGGAGTCTGAGTCTAGTCTAACCCTAACCCTGCTCACCTGACTCTCAGGATGTTTATTAGGACGTAGGGACAGTGAACACTGTGCTTGGTGTGAATTGATTGGTTTGGGAAATAAGTGGCAAAATGGCAATGTTTTATTTTATATTATTATTATTATTATTATTATTATTATTATTATTATTATTATTATTATTATTATTATTATTATTATTATTATTATCATTATTATCATTATTATCAAGTGAATAGCTAGGTAGTAGCAGAAGACTGGTGACATAATACTGTTATTTTAATAAATATGTTCTATTCATAAAATAGAGTCCAAGACATGTTCGACAGTTACTTGGTCTGCCTCATGCTTTTATATTGTTCCAGATATATATACATACTTACTGTTCAATTAATGCTGGTTAATATTATTCTATTATATTCAATATTATCATGTTGCTCATCAGACAGTACAACGTACAACGACCCCTCTCTATCAGCTACCAGTCGGCTTCATTGAATGAAAACATTGAAGTGTGCCGGCGTTCAGTTGACTTCTGCAACTATTGTGTTTGAGTTGCTTGTGTGGTGTTGGCTTCCCGTAAACCTTCACGCTGTAATTAATGCATGGGGGACAACCTTCCACCATTTGGTCATGTGACTTGTGTCTCCATCTCCTTATAGGTAGCACAGCTGTTGTAGCTGTGTGCATTAAGCTCTAAGGCAACGTTAAGACTTTTTTTCAGTTCATGAGCCGTACCCAATGGACGCCCCATCACACAGCTTGTACCGTTACGCTGGTGATTATCTTCCCCCGTTGCTGTCCTGTCGACAATCACAAAGAATCCCCAATGGGACCAATTAAATTAACCTCCATCATTTTGGACCTCAATCCAAACTAATCCAGTTGCTCTTGTAAAGCTCCAGTTGTAAGTCCTCAGATCCAGGTAACAAGCGTATGTGTCCGTGGGTTTGGTGCTGGACCTCAGCATTCAGCCTCTCAGGAAGCCTGTATAGCACGCCGCCCCCCCAGACATCATGTCCTCACTCAGACCAGCTAAACCTGAAGTATCTGTTCAATCCCTTCCAAATAGTGAATGCATCAGTTATGACGTCTTGGGGGAGCTGGTATTTCCTACTTGTTGTTCTGGGGTACAGCATATGAGCCAGCGTGGGTCACAGTGTGCCGTTATGGTGATTTTCTGTGTCAAATTCCCCTGTTACTCCTTTCAACTATAGGGGACTCTTCAAATACTGTGATGTTGATTTCTGGCGCTTGATTTATTTTGTTATCACAAACACTTCTAGATCTAATGTATAGCTTTAATTAAAAATGTGTTTTTTTTCTAAAAGACAATGTGAAAATCTCTTTGTCAAATGGTTAACTGTTATTTGCTCAGTATAAATTCACATATCTCAAATGGCCATATGAGTTAGTGCATGCTGTCCTTGTGCGTCATTTGAATGTTTTGAAATTTCGCTAATCTGTCAATAATAAAACATTAAAATCTAAAAAAGTCTCTGATGTGAAGTGCTTTTAAAAAAAAGATACCATCAATCGGTTCACAAACTATTTTAACGTTTCCATTTTGTTTTTAATCTACGTGTTAAATGAAAATACGTGCAAAAATGTGCAATAGATACTGGGCAATGCTCATGTTTAATGTAAGGTCTCTCCTCAGGCATCTCATCCATGTGCACACCTCTCAGCCACAACCACACGCTCCTTATATGGTGTGGGCGCTTATCAGTCAGGCGCGCAGCGCGGCCACCTAAACCCCCGAAATGGGGGTCCTCGACCGACGCACGTCTTCTGCGCATGCCCAGTAAAACGCTGCTGCCGTATCCAGCAGCAGCAGCAACACGGAGGAGGAGGGGGGGAGAGAGAGCCGGGCTATGGTTACTTTATTACCCAGAAACGGCGCCGATGTACCCCCGCAAAATGAAAACCCGTCCTCCCTGCTAGAGTCTGAGATGATGTGAGTATTATATCCGCCGTGGACGCGGGGCGGTGGTGGTTAGCTGGCCTGGAGCTAGCGGAGCTAACGCTAACTAGCGGAGCTAACGCTAGCTCCCGGCCAGCTGGCCTGGTCACACAAAGAAACCTCCACTTCCTCTCCGCTGGGGTGGAGGATGTGGAGGTGGTGGTGATGGAGGAGGAGGAGGTGGTGGACCTGGGGGGTGGGGACGTGTTATCCTACTTGCTGTGTCTAGGATGGAAGGACCGGCGGACCGACGCTGGGCCGTCCGTCTCCCCGGGAACGGGCTGCTGTTAGTGGGGTGGTGGGGAGAGAGAGACCCTAGGAGAGTCCTCCTAGAACCGGTTCTCCAGAACACAGTGGTGTGTGTGTGTTTCATCCGGCGTGTTGGGCTTTTCTTTTCTCTGACCCCCCCCCCCCCAGATGTGTTATTATTTTTCTTCCTTGAATGCAAACCATGGGACACTAGGGAACACATCTGGCCAGGTCACTGTGATGATGCCAGTAAAATTAACCCACCTCACCCCCCGGTTCTAGTACCAGCCCCAACCCCTGGTACCAGAACCGGTACCGGCACCCCACCCAGAAAGGCTCACTGCAGACCCACCCCCCCGTGGTTTCACTGCTGCCTCATGCTGATTTCTAAATCTCTTTCATGCAATTTGCTTTCCGCCTCCTCCTACGCATGATGTTGGGTAACACTCAGCATCACTGCTGGCCCTGCAGCCCTTTGCTCTCAGTGCACATTCAGCCCCTTGGTTTGACTCCATTCAAAGTCTTGCATTATATTGTCAGCATGTGATTTGTCAGGTCCACTCTGTGTACGAGTGTAATGGTGTGTCACCCTACGTTGTCAGGTGCCGTTGACCGCTATTACACACATCTGTACGTATTTAATATTGCCGGGCGTATGTAACGGCGCCTACCAAACCATTTTGGCGCGTCGTTAATTAGACACAACGTTGAAACTGGCCGCTTTGCGTTGTCTTGGTGTCTCTGTCCGGGTCTCATCTGACTCGGTAGGGAAGAACCGCCCTCATGCTATTTTTAATATCTTTAAACTTTAATCTCTCCAGCGCTAAAGTCCTCGAGTCACCGATGGGGAAGGCCCATGTCTTGGCTGCATCGACTGGCCTATGTGACAGAATCTAGACCTTGTGTGGCGCGTTACAATGCACACCAGTCACACGGGTGCACTTCTCTTGCGGAGACAACAGCGAGGTCTTTTCACACCAGCCTACAGGGTTGTAAACGACTGACTGGTTTCCCTTGCAGTGTGGTGAGGGGAGAGTAACTCATGCTGCATTAGTGGAACAGTGACATGCTGGCCTGCCTGCCAGCATCAGGTGACCCTACCATCCATCTTCTCTCCCGCACGCAGATGAACACTGGGCTTCAGAAATGTAAGTGCTCACGCACACGCACACAGAATAGTTAGCAATAGTATAGTCGAGAAGCCTACTAGTGCTGACGAGTACAGTATAGTTATAGTTTGAATGTAGTATAGTTATAGTACAGTAATAATAAATAATAGTTTTAGGATAGTTATAGTATAGTATAGTTATAGTGTATTATAGTATAGTACACACACACACCTTTTTAATGTCTCCAGGTCCAAAATTAACTTTTAGAATAGTGTCTTTTTATCTGCCGAGTGGAAAAATCTACCGGCCAGGCAACTGTTTTGTTATGTAAACCTGAATTTGTTTACCTGCCAAATTATCAAAGCTAATAAGCCATTGGCTGGTGGCAGGGGTTCATTTTGAGCCCTGCTCCTTCTCATCGGGGTTTGCTGTGTTTTTGTTTCCCAGGGGAAACTACAAAGAAAATGAGATCTTCCAGCTACCCTACCCCAGCACAGTTGGACGCCTATGCTAAGAAAATCGCCAACAACCCGCTGACAATCCAGATCTTCCCCAACAGCGTCAAAGTACCTCAGAGGAAGCACATCCGCCGCACGGTCAACGGTCTGGACACATCGTGGTCCGGCCAGCGGCTCAGCCCCTACCCCTCTCAGGTCAGCGGCAGAGCGGGCCTCCTCGCCGTCCTGCGCGCTCCCGCCAAAGGCATCAGAGACTCAGACGGAGGCCGCGTGAGGCTCTTCCAAAAGCCTACCGCCACCATGAACACCCACAACGGACCCTATGCCACTCAAAGCACTTTAAACCTCCCTCAGCCCTCCTCCGGCCTGCAGGGCCCCTCTATGCCTCAGGCCCAGGCCCTGGCTGCCCACAAGCAGCTGATGGCCCACCCACAGACACTACAGCAGCAGCACAACCTGGCTCATCCAATGAATCTACAGCAGGCCCAAGCCATGCCCCACCCTCATGCTCTGCAGCAGCAGCAGCAGCGCATGGCTCGCTCACAAGCTCTTCAGCAGCAGCAGCAGCAGCAGCAGCAGCAGAGCATGGGCCCCCAGCTGCAGACTGGACAGCAGCAGCAGCAGCAGATCATGCAGAGGCAGCACAGCCTTCCACACCCCCAGGCTCTGCAGCAGCACGGTCTGCCTGCTCCGCCGAGCCTGCAGCCCCAGCACCGGCCGACGCTCCCGCACCAGGTGGCCCACCACCAACAAGCTTTACTGCAACAGCCAGGACCGACTCAGGATCTGCGCCATGTGCCGGACGGGGTCCCGCTACCCAGCCTACAGCATCCCCACGGGCTGCCGGGCCCCCAGGCTGCAGGTGCAGGCCCCCCCGATGGCGGCAACAACACTAACGGCCTCCAGCAGCAGCCCGTCGTCTTCGGACCCCACCGGAAGCCCCCCGACGCGGACGCCCCGCCAAACATCACCGTATCTACCTCAACCATCCCACTGTCCATGGCGGCCAGTCAGCACCAGAACCGGCCAGGCGACCTCAGTAGCATCGTGCACCAGATCAACCAGTTCTGCCAGGCGCGCGCCGGCATGGGTGCCACGTCGGTGTGCGAGGGTCAGATCGCCAACCCCAGCCCCATCAGCCGCAACCTGCTCATCAATGCTCGCTCCAGGGTGTCCACGCACAACCAGGGCCCCGTGTCGGCCTGCCTCATGACGGGACCGCCGGACAAGGCCCAGGGGTCCGTCGGGGCGATGCACCCGCAGGCCGGCATGGCCGCTATGAACAGCATGGCCGCCTTTCACGCAGAGACGGAGAAGCTCCAACTGCAGCATCTGCAGCATCAGCTGGAGCAACAGAAGCAGCAGGCGCACCAGCACCCGCCACAGTCCCACCAACACCCGCCACAGTCCCACCAACACCCGCCACAGTCCCACCAACACCCGCCACAGTCCCATCAACACCCGCCCAGACTCCCTCACCATCACCCCCAGCACACACAGCAACACCAACCCCAGCAATCGCATCAACAGTCACACCAACACCCATCACAGCAGCCTCTCCAACACCCATCACAGCAGCCACACCAACACCCATTACATCCACACCAGCACCCCTCGCAGGCCCAGCAGCAGCAGCTCCACCTACAGCAGCAGCGCTGGGCGCAGCACCAACTGGCCCACATGCAGCAGCCCCACGAGGGGGTCCACCCCTGCAAGAACCCCCGGATGGAGGCTCCCTCTGAGCCCGGCTTCCCTGGCTCCCAGAACATGAGCTACCCCCACAAGCTGCCGAGCGCTGCTCAGTCCTTCCCGCTCAAACACCCGCCGGAGAAGCCCCAGTCCACGTCCCCCATCGGCGGCCCTGCCGCTTCCCTGCGCTACGCCAACGGCCGCTACATGCAGCCACCTTGGACCAGCATTCCCGCCACGGGCTCTGGTCCTCAGGAGACCCCGGTCCCCTTCCAGGGGCTGCCCCCGGGGGCTGCGGCTGACTGCAACTCTGGGGGAAAGTACCGCCCAGGGAAGGCAGGCCCCGCCGGTCAACCCAAGCTTCTGCCGGGCGTGGATTTCCTGGGAAGGGACCTCCAGATGCCCGGCTACCACGAGCAAGGCCTGGAGTTGGTGGGGAAGATGCAGAGGCAGCCGCCGCCTCCCCTCGGCCAGGTGCGGGAGCCCGGTGATGGCGGAGGCGTCCACGGCCACCACCCGGGCTACCGGTAAAAGCGACGGCAGAAGTGCTCGGAAGTGGGTCACGTTTAGTGCGCGTCGTGTCCCACCGCGGTGCAAACCCCGCCCCTTGTGCTCGTCCTGCGTCGCCTTGCAAGTGATCCATTGTATCCCCTTGTGTTTGGTACCGCAGGGGGTCGTCTCTTGCGGTGTCACAGTATTCCTCAGGTCGTGCGTTGTTTCCTTTGTTCCACATGAATGGATTGAAGAGATTGTTCCACTGTTTTAAAATGGATTCCTGTTTTTACTGCAAACATGAATGTGCTGCTCTCTGTATTTATCTTATTTAAAAGGAGATGTGGAGGACAGGATATCTTCGAGGTGAATCACGCAAGATCTTTTTTTTTTTTTTTTTAGAACTAGGGGATGCCCAGAAGCAAGATTATAGGCTGTCTTCTTTGTTTCATATACTTGTTAATTTATCTTCTTTTCAAGATTGTAATCGACGGTTACACATATTTTTCTGGATTTCGTTGGACTTTTGAATCCATTTACAGTTCTGCTCCTGCGGTCATATGCGGTAAACGCTGGTATCGGTCTGGATCAGAGTGGTGCCTCGAACGTTGGTGACCGTGGCTTTTTGACAAGGACTTCATGATGTGTAGTGAAAGCAGAATGACAGAACTTGACACATGTCATGGAGTCAAATAATGCAAGCGCACTCATAAGGAACAGCAATACTTTCTCCCTGAAATATCTTCCGTTTCCTCCTCTATCGTTGGTCCAAGTGCCATGTCATGATTAGATTTGTTCATACTTTATATAGAGAAGTGTCTTGAAAGGTTTTTATTCAAATTCTATTATTTTATGTTTATGTTGTCGGTTACTACTTGATTCATAGTAGACATTTTGAACAGTTGGGCAGGTGTAGGAATTGAACGATTCCGTGTCTCTAAAACCGTCCTCTGGGTTTGTGCGACCGGCTGGTTGGCTTTTACAAAAATGGACTTCATGGATGTCAACGATTCTTAGCAAAATTTGATCACTTGCAAGTCCACAAAAAAGGAAGAAGAATCCAGGCAAAGGAAACTTTTCTTTTTGGTTCAAGACACTTTCTGGCACCAATGTACTGCTTTAACATGGAGGACATGTCAAAATGGAAGTTAGTTGTGTGTGTGTGTTGTGTGCGTGTGAGAGAGAGAGAGAGAGAGCTCTTGACCTGCTAAACACTAGCCTTATCCTTTTTTTCAATGTGTCTCTACTACCTATGAAGAGAAAGAACCTTCCCATGTTGATTACTGGTTACATGTGGCTAGACCAGTCTAGCTTGTACTCCTCCACTTTCTTACCTTTTCTAGTATGACAATATAACAGGCCTCGGGTACACACTGCCCTGTTCCTCATAAGCCTTAATTGTTCCAATAGTTATCCACTACTAAACTCCTTAATTTAATCTACAACTTTCTTTTGCAGGATGTGACATTAATGACTTAATCTATTTAGAGCGTAGCGTTAGCTTTTGTTGTTTATGGAGAGGAAAGACTTGAATTCAAAATGGCCTCCATCAGGAATGGGAAGTGGCTAATTAAACAAAACCTGGTTTCTTCTAGGAGAAAAAGTATTAAAATATTACCATATTATGGAAAAACTCCCCCTCCACCGTGGTGTAAATGATTAATACAAGTTTCCTAAAGTTTGTAGGTGTGTAGAACTGGGCTGTACCAGTTGTGTAAAAGTCTTTAGACGCCGGCCTTTCTTTCGGTTTTTGTACTTGATAGATGTTTGTTTTTTTGTTTAACTTATTCTCTGTTCACTGTATCATGAAGCCATAAGTCTGTCAGCATTAGGTACCATAGGTGAAGCATGTGACCGCAAGCGCCAGGTCCACCACCGCCGCCACGTTCGGTGAGATGTGGCGGTGGTTTGGTGTTGGAAGAGCGTGCTTTAATCTGAAGGTCCGTACTGTAAAACCCTAGCTTTCTTCCTCTCTTCAACCTCGGTGCGAGAGGGGGATAGGTAAGCGCCATGAAGAGACCCTCCAGGTTTAAGCCTTAGCTTTTTCACGATTCGGGTTCCTTTTTGTTTTGGTTCTTTTTAGTGGTCAGTTGGGTTTTTTACAGTTTAATTTCCTGGCTCTGACGTGCCTGCCCCTTGAAGCTGCTTGTGTGTGTGTGTGTGTGTGTGTGTGTGTGTGTGTGTGTGTGTGTGTGTGTGTGTGTGTGTGTGTGTGT
>JAOPJI010000047.1:2650767-2668735 GCA_027122695.1 Merluccius productus | reverse complement strand
CATGCAGACCAGTGTCTTCTAAACTATGGGTTACTTGGGACCCAAGTTGGGTCGCACAGAACCCCTGTAGTGAAATCAGATCACCAAGTACGTTGTGCTCAGGTGTGGTGTGGATAAGCCATTACAAGCCAGTTCTAATCAAAGTCAAAATCTCCCTCTAGTGACATCACAAGTGGGAGTGTTCACACAAATGTATGATGGATAGATTAGCCTACAAGTTGGTACAGTCCACTGGATAGGCTGGTCTATCAATCACAAATTTGGGTGGACAGTCCCACCTGTCATGGCTAATCAACATCTGCTGGTAAAATAGGGGCCCTTTAATGTTCTAACTTCCGGTCAGCTGCCCCTGCCGTGGCGACTCACCTGAAGAACTTACGCTCGTCTTGTCCACTGGCCAAAGACAGTTTCTTCATGATGCCAGACTGCAACCTGTTCCTCAGGGACCGGGGCAGAACTCTCTCCAGATTCAGAATGGTTAGAGACCTCTGTGGGACCACACACAGCCGTGTTATACCCTCAACATCTCACTAGGAACACTGTTAGTGATATGAAGATAATGTGACCAGATTTCTGAAATTAAAAACGGGGGCATTTGCAGTTTGGCGGTCCATATATCAACAAAATATCTGATACCTTCAATTAGGTTGTGATATTAATATCATGTTTGAGCACGTGGATGAGCAACACCATCTATGTTGAAATGTTTTTTTTAATTGGTCTTTCTTATTGGCTGAAATTGTGTCAGGTGATGTCAACCAATACCTGTGGATCATCCTACCTGCAGTCTCCAGATGCTCTTGCTGTCCCTGGACACCTTGTCCACAGTATCGCTCATCAGGGCGATGAGCATGTTGAGCAGCATGATGTAGGTGAGCACGACGTAGATGATTAGCAGGATGTAAAATGCCTCGATGTACTCTATGTGGTCCGTGAAGTCCAGGTCTCCCATGCCGATGGTCAACTTGAACAGCTCCAGAGCCGTAAAGCGGATGTTGTTGAACGTTGGCTTCTGGCACTCGGATTTCCAAGAACTGATTTGCACGGATGGATTCTCCTCCATGAGTGCGACAATCGCTACAGAGAGAATAAGATATTTATTTATTTAACAAGATGTATTTTTCATTCATCATGAGATGTGCACAGTATGTGTGTGTACAGTGAAATTGAATCAAAATGTCCTTACCAGCAGAAAATCCGAAAAGGAAGACCACATAGACAAATAGAAAGCGACTGACGTCACTTAAAATGATCTGCAAAGAAGAAATAGTATGGAATTCAAAGTCAGGTTGAGTTTATTTGTCTAACTCTTCATCATAATTACTGTCTCCTCAGTAAATAAAACCAGGCCCAGATTAGAGCACACCTCTAAACTCTGACAACATAGTGAGAATCCTCCCTCTGAACATTCATGTTGAGGGAGTCACCTTTTCATCATTGTACCGGAGAGACCTCCCACTGTGCATAACACAGTAGAGAGCTGAACCGAGCCTGGTACTGTGCAAATAGTTGTATTTTACACTGCTCTAATTAGTAGCTGAAGTTGTATTCTTACGTGATTTTGTAATTGGGATAATGTGTAAGATGTGATTTTTGTGTATTGATTTGATCTGTATTTCTAATGTACTTGTTTTAACATGGAGGTTCACTGTGGACATACATTGTCAACACCTCACCCCAAGGGCTCAACACCTCTGGGATGCTTCAAGTTTTGCTACCAATTCAAGATCTGACTGCTCACCCGTTGTATCATGACGTTGTACATGCCCAAGTGCCTGGAGCCGTGTGAGTAGTAGAGGATGTTGATCCAGGCCAGGGCCAGAGAAAACACCTGGGGTACCACGTACTCCCTCCTCCCACAGACGTACATGACGATGGAGACCAGAAGAAATGTCGCCTGCACGAAGCTACACGAGAGAATCCAGCAGAACCTTCAGGCCTTCAGAATGTCAAGAGTTTGGTTTGTGCCATTGTTTCAACAGGAATGTAACTTTGACTGGATTTTCTCCCTGACCCTGACCCATCATCTTTAACACCCAAGTCTAACCCTAACTCTAACCCAACCCAACCTCTAACCCTGAAAAACCCGAAACCAACTCTAAAACCTAACCCAACCCTAGCACCTACCCCAAACTCTAAACCCAGCACTATCTTTAGTTATTATCTAAGTAGCCCAACCCTAACTCTAAAACCTGACCCTCACCATGACTCTATCTTTAACACCTAACTCTGCCCCTCCTCTCCCTCTTTAAACACACGTCTCTGCATGAGTCACAACACAATTCTGCGTGAATCTCAAAGTACCTTATCTCTTTGACTGCTAATTGATAATAATTGACCATAGTGTTACATCATGTTGATTTTACCTGCTGCATAGTGACCTTTTAGTTTTCAGATACTCACAAGGATATTTCATTACATCCATCGATGTGCATGGATTTGATGCGTGGAGGTCTCCTCTTGAAGTCCATTAACTGTGGGTTTTGTGAATACGTGTGTTAGTTGACATTTGTTTTTCCCAGACTGCCGTCCTGCTGAACACTGAAGCAGGCTGTCTGAATATTCCTCTCACCGCTTTGATGAAAAAGTAGACCGCACCCAGGGCAGTGATCAGCTCCCCAATGCAGCGAAAGACGTCTTTAGTGGTGTTCTCCACGGGGAACGGAGGCTGCACACAAAACATTCGGTGAGGTTCACTACAGTTCCTCGCCAATTTAGAAATGCACTTGAAATGTTGTACCTCTGATGTAACGGTTGTTGTTCTCTGATTCCTAGAGCTACTCTGCACTCTTGTTTTTTTAGAAACTAGGTCATCAGCACTTGGATTCTTCCGTAGCAACTCCGATATTTGTATTGGATTGCTCTGATTGTTCTCGGGCTCACTCATAAAGTCGCTTTGCATAAAAGTACGGGATAAATGACTAAATGTCAATGTTACATTTAGGGTGTCACAGGGGTAACAATGGCGCAGGAGGTAGAGCGGGTTGCCTAGTAATCGAAAGGTTGCTAGTTCGCTTCCCGGCTACTCCTAGCTATGTGCCAAGGTGTCCCTGAGCAAGACACCTAACCCTAACTGCTCCCGCTAACCCTAACTGCTGTCGCCTTGCATGGCTGACCCGCCGTCGGAGTATGAATGTCTGTATGAATGGGTGAATGTGAGGCAATAGTTGTAAAGCGCTGGTCATACCTCTGAGAAAGCGCTATATAAATACAGTCCATTTACCATTTACAGAGCATTTCTCAATCACATAAATGACAAGGTGTGTGTCTCACCTGCCCTTCCTTCCGGTAGAAGGTGACGGCGGTGAAGATGACCAGGTACACCAGGTAGAACAGGAAGGCAACCAGGAATAACTTGGAGGCGAACCTTTCCCACTTCTCCTCCAGCAAGCTGTGTAGAGGCTCCACCTTCAGCATCTCCTGACGGTTCTGAGGTCAAAAGTAGGTCAGTCAGCATCAACACCGGAAACATTTCAACCCTATAGCTACAAACCCACCATTGCATTTTAATGATTTAAAAATTATTATTATTATTAAACCTACCTATTTTATAAACCTATTTTACCAGGTGTCCTGACGTGAAGTTTCCACAGACAACAAATAACACATTTCAGTATAAACAGATAAGGGGACAAATCAATTGTATGAATGTATTTTATTAAGGAGACCTAAAAACACTCCATGGTTAGCATTTCGAAGGTATGAGGACAAGTATGCCAAAAGGCATGCAAAAGTCAACCATATTGAATCCCTTTTGTCATTCAAATTACAAAATAAAAAATATATATCACTAACTAAAGATAAACTACAAAAATAAATCCACCAGATAACCAACACACTAACCACACCAGAGGAGCATATTCTGTTAATCACATGGGGGGACTAATCTCAGAACGAATTCAATGGATCATCTCCAGTCTGCCAAGTATAATAGTATATAAAAGTATAATAAACGGTTGAGGAGAACCCCTCAACTCCTTCCCTCCATACCTCGATGGCACTCCTGAAGACGATGATCTCCAGGACCGAGTTTGGCTCGCTGGTGTCGATGGAGGTCATGTCGTAGAGCGAGGAGTGGATGGGCCCGTAGATCCAGTCGGTGAACTTCCGGGAGAGCGCCCTGGTCTCGTGGTCAGTGAACTCCCGTTGCACCATATGTCTGAACAGCTGCGTAGCGAGGAACCACAGAAGCATGAGTGACATTAGATGTGACAAGACTGAGTGTTACCTTACCAGACACCAGACAGGTCCTTACACGCTACCACATCTAGCGAGTGGGGGTTTAATGTCTCGTAAAGAAAGATGAGGTATGTCTGTAGAAGGACTAAACAACATGGCAGTGTTGTCATTCAGATGGAGGTATGCGATGTTGCAATCAAGATAGGAATTGAATATCAACACTACAGTGTTACGTTTCACCGAAATGGGGCATACAGGTAGTCTGTGAAGAACCCAATCCCTATCTCTAACCCTAACTTTAACATGTTCTCTAACCCTAAACCTATCTCTAACCCTACACTATCTCTAACACTACACTATCTTTAACCCTAAAACTATCTCTAATCCTAACCCTACACTATCTCTAAGCTGAACACTATCTCTAACCCTAACGTAAATACGATATCTCACCCTTACACTATATCTGACCCTAATCTAAGCACTATCTCTAAAGAACCAACAGTACCCCTATCTTCCCCATCTTCGCGGCCAGCTTCAGCGGTGTCAGGCCCTGCTTGTTCTCGATGGCCTCCAGCGGGTCCGCTCCCTGGGCCAGCCTGGTGTCTCGGATGAGCACCTCATCGTACATCTGGATGATGAAGTCTGTGTTCTCCTTGGTGTTGTCGGCGATGAGCACTAGGGCGTGCAGCACGGTGTTCCCCAGGGAGTCGATGTCCCGGCTGTTGGCACGGCTGTACT
The DNA here is from genome assembly GCA_027122695.1 of Merluccius productus. NCBI lineage: Eukaryota > Metazoa > Chordata > Actinopteri > Gadiformes > Merlucciidae > Merluccius > Merluccius productus. Next base: position 2,663,818 of record JAOPJI010000047.1, on the reverse strand, counting down.
CGTTGTCCATGAGGAAGGAGACCACCTCTAATTGGTTGGTGCAGGCGGCCAATGAGAGAGGGAGCTCACCTGTTGGAAACATTTATAGTCAGTCATTTAGAAGATGTTTCTATGGAAAGCCACTTGAAGTAAGGTTGACAACAATCAAAATATAGCCGATAGTCAAAGTTGGAGTAGCTACAGAAAACTGCAAGTGTTGCAGTACTAAGTTTAAAAAAAACAGAGTGCAAAGCATCTAAAAGAATCAGAGAGAAAGGGTGAGTGGAAACACAGATAGGAGAGTTGTGGGTTTGGCCTCAGAGAGAAGTGTCAGAAAGCTATTCTTATTCTTCACATTTTTCTCAGATAAAGAAAATGGCTGAACTTCAATTTCAATAATCACTTATTAGGGACCGAGCCAGTAAAACTGGAAGGTCCCTATTGAAATTGGTCTGTTTATTATTATTATACTTAGTCACTTTCCCTGCGTTTTTGACCCCCTGGACGTAAACATTCGACTGTTTTTATTTGGCAAAGTTGTCGGGCCTGGTGAAAAATTACATATTCTCTGCGTCACTTTCATGTTGCCCACTAGGAAGATCACTAGGTGGCGCTTTTTTAAAGCAAAATCCGTTAGGCTAATAACTCACGCATAGTTTGTCGCACATTCAAAAACCTTATATCCACGCATGCTGACAATAGAGCTGCACCTCCCCATATAGGCCACGCCCACTTCCGCCTGAATTTGTTTTTCGCTACAGCGCGAAAAGTCAAAAAAATACTTTTTCAGGTTTGATCCATGCGCTTTTTTCCGATTCACACGAAACTTTGCACGTAGCATCTGGAGACTGTCCGATTAAAAAAGTAATTGAAAGTATTTTGATATTTAAAAAAATAAGCGCGTTATAACATTTGATATAACATTCAATTTGTGTAAATTATACATCAAAAAAGGAAGTATACCATTTCCCCACATTGGTATGTCCGTTCGACACCAAAGTTGGGTCAGTAGTTCCTTATGTCTCCAATAGGCAGTGTACAAAATTTCAGGTTATCGCCACAAGGTGGCGCTCTTTAGAATTAACAAGTTTATATCTCCACATTGACAAGTGCGATTAAAACAAAACTTGGTACGATGAAAGCACATGGCTCCCTGAGGCTCACCTTAAAAGGAAAAAACATTACGCCACTAGGTGGCACTCTAATGGCAGGGTAAATCACTGTACGAACACTTATAGTTATGAATATGAAATTCACAGGACACATGTAGACTGGTGCCTGAAGCTCACGTACCAAAAATCGTGTTTGTCGTGTTTGTAGCGCCCCCTACAGGATTTTAATTATCATTAATTTTTGACGCTTTGACGCAATTTTGACCATCTCAACGTATACATTTGACTGTTTTTATTTGGCAAAGTTGTCGGGCCTGGTGAAAAATTAGATATTCTTTGCGTCACTTTCATGTTGCCCACTAGGTAGACCACTAGGTGGCGCTGTTTTTGAGCAAATCCGTAACGCTAATAACTCCCGCATACTTTGTCACACATTCAAAAACCTTATATCCATGCATGCAGGAATTATTGCTGCACCTCCCCATATAGGCCACGCCCACTTCTGCCGAAAGATTTTTTTCGCTACAGCGCAAAAACTCCAAAATACCATGTCTACGGGTTCCATATGTGCGCTTTTCTCCGATTCGCACAAAACTTTACTCATAGCATCTGGAGACTGTACCATGAAAAAAAGTCAGGTAAAGCATTTTCATATTTCAAAAAATAAGTGTGGAATAACATTAGCAATTTGTGTACATTTTATGTCAAAAAAGCAAGTGGACCATTTCTCCACATTGGTATGTCCGTTCGACACCAAATTTGGGTCAATAGTTCCTTAAAAAATTTCAGGTCATCACCACAATGTGGCACTCTTTAATTTGTTTTTGTTGTTTGTCAAGTAAATATACCCAACATTTGATGTCTGTAGCATTAGAAAGACAAATATTTGGTTGCACTCACCAAAATAAAAGCCCTGTTTTGAATTGAGTTGGAAGAAGGCTCCATTTGCTTTGGCCTGCACTTCTGCACCTTTCTGCACCAGAAGTTTCACCTGGTCGAAGCTCCGCCTCTCGATGGCAACATGCAGGGCCGTCTGGCCTGGGACAGGAGAAGAGAGACACAGCTGTTGTGATTCTCATGTGAAACATGTGAAGTATATTGTGACGCGTTGCTCCTGTATTGCGACAAACGGGACCCACTACTTTGCTGCTCAGCGGGGGCAGAAATAACCTTTAAATTGGAACAGAGGTTTGAAGCTGATTAAAGCAATAGCTTTTAGCCACGCCTTTCTGTACACTCTTTCTGTACACTTTAACTTACTCAGCAGGTGTGTGTGTGTGTGTGTGTGTGTCTGTGTTTGTGAATGTGATGCTTCAATCATTTGACAGACTTAATGTTCAGTTTAGATGAGTATACTCCCATTTCTGTTTAAGAAAGTTAAATAGATCAATGTTTTACTTATTGCATCAATTGCATTTCAGACTCGATGTAGCTGTTGTTATATGTGATGTTCTAGGTTTTAAACTGAAGGAGTTGAAACCTTCCAAAGTTTGGGCCTGTCGTAGGTTTACTTTTGCTCTGTCCTCCGAGGGTGAAACCCATTTAAAGGTTTAGGGCCCTATAAATCCCTTCTTGGGGTCATTAGCAGCGGACCTGAACGTGACCTACCTTTGTAGGACTCATCGTTGTAGGACGCGTTGACTAACTCCTCGAGATGTCCACATTTCTCTGCTATGTCAAGGAGGACTTGAATGCTGTCGTTTTTTCCATCTTTTAGGTGCAGAACAGCTTTCAGGAGGGCTGTTTTACCATTTTCTTTATCTGGAGGTAGACAACATCATCATGATACATTATACATGCTGATCTTATGATAACCCTTAATGATGGAAAGATTGTTAAGACCACCCACGTGTGCACACACACACAGAAATGAAAGCAATAGCAAGTCACAAACACTCAGGATTGTTAAGGGGTGTTTGACTCCTAGTCAAAATGTCTGCAGTCTACCTGTAGGCATCTTAGAGTAAGATGCCCCTACCTGCTCCTTAATGACATCATCAATCACTTAAGTCGCTTTGGATGACAGCGCTAAATTAATGCTAAATTGTAAGAAATCACCATCCAGGTTCCTATGGACACCCCTACCAAACAAGCCCCTGCTCCCCACCTGTGACTATGGAAGATGGTTGAACCTCAGCCATACTTGCCTATGTACTCTGGGCTGGTCAGCTTCAAGCGGCATTGCTCCAGGTGCTGCTGCAGGCCGCTGAGGGGGCCAGGGTCTCCTTTAGAGGCTGCCTCGAACAACTTATTCCGGCTAAAATCTCTGTGGTCCACTGTGTCCTCTCTGCCATGTGGGAAAACAACCAGACACTTATTAGTCATTTAGCAGTCGCTTCCATGCAAAGAGACTTTTGGATATATTGTCATTATGTGAGCAGGTTAGACATCTTGCTCAAGGGTGTCCACAGGTTGACTGCTGGCATTCGAACCCAGAACCCTTTAGCTGGGATTCAAACATCCTTACCACGAGACCTAATCCTATGTTTAATAGCTAGTGATCTTTTAACTGAGACCTTATTGGCGCTGCTGTGTCGCTGGTGCAACTGGTCTAAACCCTAACTCACTGTTGGCTATTCCTCAGTGTAATCGGTATGCTTGTTATCATATATTCTGTATTTTGAGCTTTGTTCCACATCATTTCTTCTGTGGGAGAACGACGCAGCTTTTTGATGACAGGGGTTCATTCCTTCTCCGCAAGTGGGAACTTGTTTACTTGAAGCTCGTCCTCATGGTAACCTGACACCTGGCTAGTTCAGAGACTGGTGGTGGTTAAAGTAGACCCTGGTCTCTTTCGACTTAATACAACACCCACGGCAGGGCTATCGCTGAATAGGTGAGCCCAGGTAAACAAGAAGAGGTAGTTGAGGTAAACAACAGGAAGACCTACTCTTTGGTGAGCGGCACCCTGGTGTCCATGGGTGCACTGCTACAAGACACGGGGAATCCCTCCGGACTCATCAGATTGCTGTTTTCCAGATCCACATGTTCCAGGTCCATATCTCGGTCCAAACAGGGTCCGAGTAAGTTTCTGTCTACCAAGGACTCGTTCATTGTGTCTGGGTTCTGAAGCTTAAATGGTCTTTTCCCATGAAATATTGATTGACTCTGTACACCTCTGAGGCAGAGTAAGGTGTGTGTGTTCTCAGCGAAGCTGTGCAGGTAAAGCTGAGTGCAGGTGAGGAGCTGTGCTGCTGTAACACAGGTGTAGGTTGCCGTGGTAAGGCCACTCCCCCCCTCACTCTTGACCCCACCCTCCAGGCAACCTCTTGTCTGACAACAGGGGTTTTCCCCAGAGAGAATTACATCTACACCAACCGAACAAGCCAGTTTGTAAGTGTCATTTCCACTCTTCCTCCGTCACACACATCAACCCACACATGCACGCACACACTGTTGACTGATGACAATATAACAATGTAGTTCCCTCCCTTCTGACCTCAAATCCCAACCTTCAGCAGAGTCAGCACTGTTTAACTGGAAAACTCAAAATGTAGAGTAAAACAGCACTGGGTTACTGCTAATTCTCAAATGTGTGCAGTCGCAGACAAATTCGCCTTGTCTTACCTGTGAAATCTGAAACCAGCTTTGAAAATTAAGATTATTGAATCTGAAAAGGAGATATCAGACACATCCACTTTTCAGATTTTTATACACATTTTCTGACACTAATTCAAATGTGCAATATTTGTGTATATATTCTTTATGTATCTGAATAACCTTTGAATCGTTCCCAGTGATATTGCCTTGTGTCTCATTGATTCCCAGCCTTACGCTTGTGGAAACAATCTTGACCTGCGACTTGGCCATGATAGATGACAACTAGAATTTGCACATGTATTCCCATAGGGCTACACACATAACAACTTGGTTGTTAAATAAATCATTTTTTATGTTTTTATAAGAATTGTAGGCTACTTACACTCTCTCTGTACTATAACGTACCAACTGATCATCAGACATTTTCTGAGTAAGTTGACTCAGTGGACTCAGTGGCACTCGATAGGTTTTTCTGAGTAAGTTGACTCAGTGGACTCAGTGGCACTCGATAGGTTTTTCTGAGTAAGTTGACTCGGCCGATTGCTCAGCCTTAATTGTTGTGCTATTGTGCAACCTGAAGCTCAGTCACAGTAGATGACAAACAATTTGCACTATGCAACATTAGGCCATACAGTAAAAGACAAAAGTAGCCAAAAGTATACAGTGAAAGTTTGTTCACAACCACAACGCAACGCAGCTCCTTAGAACCATAAAAACGAGTACAAACCTTTGGTCATATGACGTCCTGTTCACATAAATATGATTGTTTTTCAGCTAATCACTTAATTTCACTCATATTGTCCCTGTGAATTGGTCTGTGTGCTTAGGAAAAGTATTTTTATAGATCACTATTTGTAATGTAGCCTACGTCTGTGTCTGGGTTGCTCTCACACATGGCTATGTCCTCTGAATCAGTGTGAACTTCACCCACACCATGAAACAATTGGATTTAAAAAAAGAAAGGAATTGGAAGCAGAGTTTGCCTAACCCACATCGATGCCTCTGACATTAGCCTAAAGTTTACAATTTTGTCGTGATTATTGTCTAACTATAAAATAATGGGATTTTTATAGTAGCTATATCAGCTGATGGAACTGAGCTTTGACCAGTACAGCCCCCTACTTCATAACTTTATAAAAAGTCAAAAAGCAAAAGTGAACATGTACAGCCCAGTTGGTTTAGCTGACTATTCAGCTATTAACTATTCACACTGTATAGGTTATCATCATGTTCGTTATCAGAAAGAAAAGGATATTAAAACAGAAATGAGTCTACTTGTCGTGAAGGTCAGTGTAGGTCAGTCAGTCTTCTCTGCAGGCCCTACCATTTTTGGGGTGTCATTTTTTTAAACAAAATAGTAATTATAATGTTATTGTTAAAATAATTCACAATAAGTTATTCAAATGATTTATTTGATTTTTTGATTTGAGTTGTGCTTCTTCATACAGCTATCTCTGCCTGCTGTGTCCTCGGTTGCAGGCTCTGCTCATAGAAAGTGTATTTGGCATAAATATAGAGTGACAACCAAATGAACCAATCAAAATTTGATTTGTGGTGATTAGGACACCCCTAGGGCCTGTGATGTCATCATAATCAACCAATAAGCGTAGGTTGCCATGTCGTTACTAAGATCATCTCTATTTACTGGAGTAATAAGGTAACGTTACCATGTCGCTACTAAGATCGTCTCTATTTACTGGAGTAATAAGGTAATGTTACCATGTCGCTGCTAAGGTAACATCCGCATAAGGTATAATAAGGTAACATCCGCATTCCATATTAATCTCATGTTAACTGACATCAGGCATTAGTCAGACCCATATGTCTCCGCTCATTTGCCGTTTGTTTACAGGCACACAAAAAGTAGAGCTAAAAGTTGTACTTTTGAGACAGAATTACCCCAAAATATGAATTAGCACCCTTATATTTTTATTGATTCGTAAGTGGCCATGGTATAAGCGGGATAATCCACGACGAGGTGTGCATGTATCGAAAAATAATGCACTTTGCGGAGGCAAACCCCTTCTTATCTCCCGCGTTGTGCATTATTTTTTGATACATGCACACCTCGTCGTGGATTATCCCTTACTTATGCGACATTCTTAAGTTTGAAATGGGCAAATACAACTATTTAACCTCACAAACAACACCAAAACCAGTACCAAACACGGTTACATGCTAGTTGCTGACTCTGAACGTAGCTTATCGTAGTCTCTTAGTAGATCAATTGCTGTCACCTGTTTCACCATTATGGTGCCGTTTCTGAGGTATGAATTTAGAGTTTGGTTACTCAGTTATAAAGCGAAGAACAACTTTACCATTAAAGAGCTAACAACGGCCGGTTCTAAGCCTAAGGCCTGTTAAGTAGGGCTGTCCCGAAGAGAGGTGGATGTGGGAAAAGTAGGCAGTATAATATAATTCATCATCATGATCATCGCAGGGATTTTTATATAATATATGTCCTAAAAACATGAAATAATGACATAAAAAGATGATGAGTACTAATAATAATTATGGCCCAGACCTAATGCCGGAGGCATACTTAAATGTAGAAGAAACAGGAATTATGCCGTACTGTTTTGAAATTGGTATGAGAGAGAGAGGGAGGGAGATAAATCTATATATATAGAGAGATAACTATATATACGAATATCCATCGATATAGCTTCCCTGTGTGTTTGTAATACTGAGTGTGCAAGACATGTGTTCACAGGGCAGATGATCCACTGTGTGTGACAAGCCGAGAAAGGTTATGAGAAAATGAATCAGTGTCTTTCCCCCAACAATAGACCCCTTTATCTTCGCACGAACCCTGCCAACACAGCCTGGGAAAATTGGCCTGTGAAACCGATAGACTCACACACTTACACATATCCTCAATCTGTACAGTCAATCTGTACAATTCAGACACTGTGCACTTACATACTTCAGCTCCATTTCCCATATATTTCTTTCTGTGTGTGTGTCACACACACACACACACACACACACACACACATGCACACACGGACATTGACCTACACATACACACACACGCATGCGTGCGCGCGCACACACACAGACATCCATGCTCACATACATGGCACTAAATCAATTTTATAGGAAAAAAAACGTTGCCAGTACACAGTCAATTGGTAGTCAATTGGTAGCGGACTGCAAATTGACTGCAACTTGAGATTGGTGGATTCTCAGGGCCGAGTCCTATTGTTGTCTTGGCCCGCGGGCGAATGCAAATAGTACATTAGTTCCAAGCTGTCAAACCCCTTACATACCAAGCCCCTTATGTAGTGCAAAAGCTGCAGTAACGGCTACAAAATAACACTGTATGTGTGCCTTTAAAACCTCCGTATGTGGGCCTCATGCCACAGGACTGTGAGGTTGGGTGCCCTCAAGTTTGGTGATACATAGACATGAAGTTTATCCAAAATAACAATGCCGATGATCGGAAAAAGACAAACATATCCTCATAGTGGGGAGGGGGGGGGGGGGGTGAATTGACTATATTCATCATATAATCAATTCATGTACGTTATTTATTGTCGTTATTTGTTATTATGCACTATTGATAGACACACATACCACTTGCATTTACGTTGTATTGTAGCTTACACATGTTTCTTCAATAGTTATGGTAAGCTGCGACAGAATGAGTTGCTTTTAAGGGATTGGGCTGGGGACGGGCGTTCCGCTATAAGCACTATGATACTTGTATTGGATAGCTGTTCTCAGTTTGTCTATGTACACTGTATCTGTCCCTATCAAATAAATGACAAATTGTCTCAATTTATTTCTTGAAATAAATGGGGACTGCAATTTATGCAATTTGGCTGTGTAAACTCCCTACACACTTACTAGAATACAGATGTAAAACAATTTCCTTCACCCGTCTTAAATACAAATACTACGATTAGATTGCCATTGCTTTTCCACTTTTTGATGAATATATTTTTATTTTTTATTTTGTTTTATATTCTCAAGGTTCTCCAATATATATTTTTTATATATTTTAGTCTCAATTGGTTGAAAAATGTACAATAAATAATTCATCATATGAAATATGAATAACATAATGAGATCATTATTTTGTTGGTTGGTGATGTAATGAGTGGAATAATAACATTTGAATATAGTCTTAGCACCATTCATCATGGGGCCTTGCCATTATTATGGGGCTTGTACAGCGCCACTTCACATCGCAATGACTGCCGCCATTTTGGGAGCGTAGAAACATTGGGATGTTAGTCAGTTGAAAGCCTTATTACTGAAGTCTCTGCTCTTACTTTCAGTGAGAGAAAGGCCCAACAGAGCATTGGCATAGCTTACAAAATGTAAAATCCATAGACTCACAAGAAGTTCACAAGTCAGGCTTTTTTAAAAACGATTCTCAGGGTAGGTCATGTCCTTTCACAGATTGCGCAGTTCAAGATATTGATGTAAGCTATGCTAGTGCCGAGGATTCACGTTGTCTTCATAAAGCGTTCAAGTCCACAAGTGTCATGATACTACATGATCCTTATCAGTTCACAACACTCAATGAATAAAGGGTCACTTGCATGTTCAAGGTAGACTGGTGATGCACAAACATGGTGCAAGGTCTTTTGGTGATGCTGCTTTTTCATATTGTTCTTAAAGCTACACAGTACACGCTTGATAAGTTGCCATGTTGCTCATGTAGGCTATTACGCAACCAAGACATTCACAGTCAAACAGCTCCCTGTCTTTTCACCACACCTACAGATCGCAGTGAGGATTAACTAAGACAAATTTCGACGAAGTGGCTGGTAATGCACCTTGAGGACATTTTGTTTCCTGCATGGGATTTAATCTCCTCAAATGTTGTCAATGTTGTGGCCTGTATGAGGTCTGTGGAGCACGTGGGATATGCTATTAATTGTCAGTAAGACCTTGAAATGCAGGTGAGTAGGACAGATTCAGAGCTCTGCGTCGCTTTTTTCCCTCCTCTCCGATCTTATTTAAAGAGTATAATGCTGCAAATTATTTTGAATACTAAAAACCTTAATTAATTCATCTAATTTGTATACCGGCGGTGACCTTGTAAACTGAGACAGTGTCAACACTGGTTTTTGGAAACAATGTCTGCCGACAGTCTTAGTGAATTTGTGTTTGAAGTTTGTGCTTTTCATTTTGTGGAAATTGGGCCTGTCAGAATAAGCACAGCATAGGCAAGGCAAGTGTATTCAAATAGCGGCCTTGACACACAAAGACCATTCAGAAAGAATATTTCCTCTGAAAAATAGTGTGAATGGATGGGTGCTTTACTACTTGTTCCTTGCTCACTTCCTTACCTCACACAAGCTGTGTGCAATTGGACAGCCCTAACGGTCAAACACTCGATGACTGTGACATTGACGGATGTACCACTTTTTTTTTTAGTGAAGTCCAAACCAGTCTTCTAAAGAGCATATTTATACTTACTGTACTCACTTTCTTTTAGCCCCCTGCAGTCAGTTGAAGTCCCATTTGTTATACAAGCTGTTGTACTTTAGATCAATTGTGACAGCAGACAGAGAAAGAGAGAGAGAGAGACAGAGACAGACAGAGACAGAGAGAGAGAGAGAGAGAGAGAGAGAGAGAGAGAGAGAGAGAGATAGACTACTGAAGGTGAAACAGAGCAATAGCAGAGTCTGAAAGAGAATAAGGAAAGGATAACATTGAAGATCTGCACCCCTCTACAATTGTCAACACGCCCATATGCCCATGTATGTCTATATCTCCCTCCTAGTTATGTTATGGTCTGATATCTTGCTTGCAAGCTTTATGAAGAAGCTCCAAATGAGCGTTATTGGCGAGAGAGAGGGCGGGACTTCCCAGCATGCTTCGTGGGAGCGGTATCCGTTATCACATTTTTCACAAGGTTCACATTTTTTGTCTCCTTGCCTTGGTTGTTGTTTTTCTTGTTATGTTCTTATTCTTCTCGCTCTGGGGACTGTTAACCGACGAACACAGCTTAAAGGAAGTAAGAGAACAGAAATTGCGTTTCGGTAAACCGGAAAAAAAATGATAAAAATGTTGAACTTCTCTCAGCCTAAATGACATATGACCAGCTGCATAATCCAGTAGGTGCATGTGAATATTTCTCACTCTTGCAGCTGAACTTCTGGTCAATGCTTGTGTTGAGGTAACGATTTTTTAATACTCCAATAGTAAACCCACAGCTAATATTTAGAATGGACGGTCAAATGTCACTTTACCTCAATCAATGTGTAGAAAAAAACCATGCAGAGTAATGTATGGATTTGGATATCTTCCCGGTACTTTGCTGCAGTGGTAATTTTCTGCTTGACTAAAAGCTTGACTTTTACTGGTCCCTGAAGCGTCCTCAATGCCGTTTATGCCATAAACAGAAGTCAGGGCATAGTTATTAATTAGAACGAGCTAGCCTTTCAAAATATTAAACTCTACACATGGGCGGAGGATGGAGTCACACCAGCGGACAATATTCATGCGAGCTCTCACGAGTGCCGCTACATTGAAAAAACTGACATTTTAGAACATTTTAATGATAAAGAATACATAAGACATGATGCAACAGCTTTAATAAGACTTTCTGGGACATCAAGCTCAAATTATCGCAATTCAACACTTCATTTAACCAGTTGTTAAAAGTAAACATTGTATCGGGTTCTTCGCAGGGCTCACTACTCAAGTGGGTGAAAACCGAGGCCCGTCTATCTCATTGCGCTCCTTTGCTCGCAGTCAGCGCTGTCGGGACTACTCATGTGGAGCAGGTTGATCGCGGCCTGCCGTAGGGCATTGTGGTGTTTGTAGTCTTCTCGGCTTTGGGTTGCAGCTTGTGGAGCGGGCGCTCTGCACAGAGTCTAATGATGCAGAAAACGGAATACAAACAGACTGGATGACTCCATTTGGGGATAAGCTACACACGCTCCAGGCCCACATCAAGGCCAGGTCCTCTCTGTGCACACTTTCTTGTGTGCGTGTGTGTGTGCGTGTGTGTGTGTGTGTGTGTGTGAGTCATCATGCACAGGTATGACGGCACCTTCGGCAACATTTTTACACCTGCTATTATTAACTGGTTTATGTGTTGTACATGCATGTAGCCTCTTGTAGGCTTCTACCGCCAAGATGACATGGGGATATGTGAATCCCCAGTTTCCACGTAGAATGCAGGTAGAATATATTATTTGAGGATTTGAATGGATATCATTGCGGGAAGGGAAGGAAAAGGATGCAAAACCTTGATAAACTCGAACAGAGAACAACTGTGAATCTTCCTGGTCCGCTAAATGCTACTATATAGACTATCAAGAATGTGTAGTTAGTACTTTTAAGGACCATACCTGTGTTATTCTGACTTAAAGAGGAAAAGAAAAAAACAGTTTGTGTGCAGGCATACACACAGTGTGAATATTAGTACCTTGCTCTGCCAATTACCTGAAAAGACACAACTTTCGCGAAACATTTCTTCCTCCACTCACATTTAAATTTGTGCATTAAAACCTCCGTGAAGTTAGCAGATATAAAATAAGGACGTCCCTTTTGCCTTTAAAAATCTAAGTGGTATTTATGGTGATTCATGTGCACGACACTGTTGCGCTGTATTATGGGAGGTTATTTTCTTTCTTTGGCTGAGATGATCCACCCAAACTGCCCCAACCTGATATTGTGTGGGGAGTTAACCCAGGCGTGTGTGTGTGTGTGTGTGTGTACATGCATACACGAGTACGTGCATCTCGTTTAAAAACAACTAAAGACATCACATTTTCATCTCTTTATGCTCTTGTCATTTTTTTCTGGCAGAGTGCCACTGACACATTTCTATACTTTTATTTAATCATGTTTGGTATCTTGTTATAGCTTTCCCATATAATCATATCTTGTCCATCTCTTATCTTTTATGGAAGGTGAGCAACTTTATGTCTAATCTGCCAGCAAAACTAGACCGCAGTTCCTCCTCCTTTGCAGTACTGAGTCTGTATTCCTCTGAAATGTTCTGTATTTCACGGGAGGAAAATGACAAAAGCTTTGGTGTAATTCGCCTTTTGGGGGCGAATAGAGGGAGGGTGAAACGGGCTGAGGTGCGTATCAATTAGGCCCATCTTTTAGAAGCGGTGACATGTTGTTGGCAGCTTTGAAGCCGGGAAGAGCCCTGGGAGAACAGGGTTTGGGGAGAACACGCCCGGGGCCCTGCAATAGAAGAAGTAACAGTTCCCCGGGCGGCCACAGAGTCCTGCGTCTGTCTCTGCCAAAGCTGTCTTCACACAATCACCCTTTTCACCCGCACGTCAAGCGCCGAGATCAACTTCAAGAATTTATTTTGAGAGCAGAACGCGTCGGATTCTGTATTTCCCCTTAATTGTCGAGCTCTTTCACTTTTGCAAACGGTTAGTGGTGCCGAACATTATTCTCAAGATCTTAATGAGGCTTTGACCTGCACCGTT
>JAOPJI010000047.1:2399733-2411983 GCA_027122695.1 Merluccius productus | reverse complement strand
ACACAGTGGGGAGAACAATGGACAGAGACGAGGAGGAAGGACGAGAGTGAAAAGGACTGGAAAGACATCACTTCTCTCGCTCTCCCTCCCCGTCCGCCGGTTCTTTTCCAGGCTTGCCAATCTAAATGCCAGGCCAGCGGAGCCGCGGGCCAAGCGGCCCGGAGCCCCGGCCAGCGCTTCGAGAGACCACAAAAGGCCAAAGGAGATGTAGATAGGAAAGTGTGCCAAGTAAAAAGATCACCCATGTGTGTTCACACACACACACACACACGCGCGCACACGCACACACACTCTACTGCTAAATATCACAGCATATGTTAGAGGCATACGTTTACAATTTAGCCTGTGTGTGTGTGCGCCTTTGTGTGTGTGGGTGTGCGCTCGAGCGTGGGTGCAAGAACGAAACCCCCTCCGAATTTCCAACCTGTTGCAACAAAGCCAAAAAAAAAGCCGAGCTACTCAAGCAAAGTGTAGACCCCGCCATCTTTGCACTGCCCTCGTTTGTCAATTGATTGCGTACGAAGAAATCTGTGCGTGAACCATGTGGCGTACGCAGTTTTTCGACAAAACGTGGGATTTTTCAGTTTGTTCTTGGCTTGAAAATCACCAGAAAGAAATTGCAAACATGACCATTTAATGCTTTTGACCAACTTATACAAATACAATTTCCCGCCGGAAGAATAACGTCATTTTTAACGATACAAATCGATGCCGTCCTACGCCTAAAGTAGGCCTCCTACACAATAGTTGTATCAAGATGCCATACAAGTTCTTTCGACTATGCTGCATATTACTTACCTGAAGTCGTGTCACAAAATATTAGTGCAGCTGTAGGAGGTGCATGCAGATCTCGTTAGAGGAAGTGGGGGGGGTCTGATCTAGCGTTGTTAAGAGGATGTGGTTGGGCCTGCGGGCGGCGTGAAAAGAAGTGAGCGTGTTTTAGGTCCTCTCCATCCTCAGGTTTTTGGCTACTGGCTCGTCTCAGCGAGAGTTAGGAGATATAGTTATAGTAGGTTATAGGTTATAGTAAGATATAGTAAGCTTCCCAGCCCTCGCTCAGCTGTTTTAATGCCTGTCTGTGTAGTCCTTGCCGGTATCATCACTTTACGCACAAAGTACATTCAGTTTGTTTCCATACACCGCTGGCTGCACAACAGTCGGTTGTGTCTGTTGTGTCTCTTACATCGGTCTGAACCGATACAAGAGAGGGACTTCCAATCCAACATTTCCAAACATCACAGGAGTGATAGACTGAAATCACCATCCGATAATGAATTCAATTACATAAACAGAAATGTGGGGGGAGAGGGGACCTCTGATAGGCTACTGTGTGGGGGAGAGAGGTCCTCTGATAGGCTACTGTGTGGGGGGAGAGGGGACCTCTGATAGGCTACTGTGTGGGGGAGAGGGACCTCTGATAGGCTACTGTGTGGGGGGGAGGGACCTCTGATAGGCTACTGTGACTGTGCCTATTATGCTCTATTATATTAACAGATAGTTCTGACCAAGCAATCTGATTGGTCAATTAGACATTTAGACCGTGCTCAAATCAGCATGACAGCACACCTCGCCATGCTGCCTCATCATTATAAATATATTGCTCTGCCATTGATTCAGACGATACATATTTCCATGGCAACACTGTAACTGCCACTATAGGAGTAGAGCGAGAGCTGGCTGACTCAACAGGGGCTAGAAAGCCTCTCTGTCGCTAGGTTGTTGCTAAGGGTCGGCCTACTTGCTGGAGTAGTAGACTAGGTTTCATTACGCAGGAGTCTACTGGTGTATCTGATTATTTATCAGGTACTAGTCTGACCCCATGTATTACCAGGGAAACGAATTGCCCCACAATATGAATACACTTCGATGATATATTTTATTTTGTTGTATAATTGCAATATTACATTGCAATGTAATATTGCAATGTAATATTGCTTAATTAATCCCAACTTGTTTGTGCGTACAAACTTTCTACATTTCATGCATACAATAGGATTTAAAACTTTTTCTATGAACTGTTGATAAATGAGGGCCCAGGTGAGGAGGTAACCAGCTGACTAGGTCAGACCAGGTAACCAGCTGACCAGGTCAGACCAGGTAACCAGGTGAGACCAGGTAACCAGCTGACCAGGTGAGACCAGGTAACCAGATGAGACCAGGTAACCAGCTGACCAGGTGAGACCAGGTAACCAGCTGAGGTGACCAGATCAGACCAGCTGATCATGTGAGACCAGGTGAGACCAGGTGAGACCAGGTGAGACCAGGTGACCAGATCAGACCAGCTGATCATGTGAGACCACAGTGAGAGCAGCGGTTTAGAGACAATAGCGACCCACTAGTGACCATGCAGCCATTGACACATCTTAGCCTCAGATGGTATCAGTAATGTCTCTTGGACTGACGCACCTGCAGTCCTCCTTCCTCAGCATTAACATGTCAGCCACTGAGGAGTCCTTCCTGTCTTGTCTTCATGTGTGAGGAGGATAAAGCTAAATGAATGAGTTGGCAGAGGAGCCCAAGTTGTTATTCACGTCATATCTCTGTCAAGCTCAGGGAAGTGCAAAAAGGACCCGACAGGTTGTGTTAAAGGTCCCGTTTACACCGGCCTCATCCTCCGGTTCGGATCCTGACCATGTCTGTGCTTCAGGACTATCAGCGCATGGGTACATTGTGGAAAAGGTTTGACCATTGATCCTTCTCATTGGTCCTATATTTCCCGTTTAGCAGGTTCCCCTCTAAGCAACATATACTGTATGCATATGTATTTGCGCACGGGATACTTTAGGACCTCGTCATGTTTACCACCTAATCCATACATGTCATCACCCCCCCCCCCCCACCCACCACCACACACCTGTTTGTTTAGTGTGCTGTTTCTACAGCAAGCACGTCTTCCCTACCATATGGACGATGTTTGCTTCACGTGTTGTTGTCTCAAGGTGGCCCGGCTAACCAGACGTGTGAAGCAGGCGGCGTTTCAGAAAGTGTGTAATGTAATAATGACACAACTATCCTTGGCTTTGAGCATCTTGTACATTTTATATGCACAACAACTTGTACATAATACCTCAAACTGTGTTTTATGCAGTGCCTGCAGACTTCCCTTTGCGACTTTAGTTTTCAATGTATTTTTATGATCACTGCTGAGTTATTTTTGCAGTACATTGACGACCCTTTGCCTTGTCACATGAATTTTAATGTACAGACTGACCTTATCCTGCACATCTGATGATAAAACACTCTGACCTACAACCACCCATCGTGTTACAGCCGCGCTGGACGGCGCCCAACAAAGGCATTACACTTAACAGTAAGGGAAGATGTCTCATTAAAACAGCGGTTCATCCCTGCAAGATAACTTTCGGTTTGCTGATTAGATTAATATTTGAAGGCAAAACTTGGCAATAAGGGGACGCCGGATTTTATCTTTGGCCAATATAGTGTGATTAGAGAGCGATCGCTTTGATGCAGCAGGTTCAAGGGCTGATTAAAGATCGGGTTTACGAAGTTAGCTTAATGCGTGTCCTCAGATGACGTTAAAAAACGCCCCTGAATCGAATGAGTTGAATCTTAAAAATTGGAAAGTAAAACTTTCCTCACTGCTTTCCTCACCAGCTGACCGGTGTGCAGAGGATATTCTGTGTCCTTACCTCCGATATTGATTTCAGTCAGTCGAAGAGAAACATCATGTTCGCTCCTCAGTGCCGCCCCTGACCACTTCAACCGCTGAAATCAACTCTTCTTCTCAGCCTCATCTCAGGGTGTGAGGTTTCTGCGTCATCCTCATCCCCTAGGTCATTTTGAGTCACCGCATCGCGTCACCTGCAGCGTGACTGATAACCAGGACAATCTGTCCGTATGGCCCGACCCTAAATGAATCCTCCTTGACACGCCGGTGAGACACAAACCCTCCTCCTCCGCTTCGATTATGCACTTAACTTGCTGGCTGTAGGAAATTAAAGTGCTGAGCCAGAGAGAAAACCCCAGCGGCGGCCTCAGGGAAGAGGGCTGCTATCCGTAAATCTCTCATTTCACTCA
Source organism: Merluccius productus (assembly GCA_027122695.1). Classification (NCBI taxonomy): domain Eukaryota; kingdom Metazoa; phylum Chordata; class Actinopteri; order Gadiformes; family Merlucciidae; genus Merluccius; species Merluccius productus. The sequence continues at coordinate 2,407,945 of JAOPJI010000047.1, read as the reverse complement.
CAGCCTTCAAAGGCAACGCAGGGGGAAATGAGGAAGCTGCCGACGGGTCCGCCAGGCTATCAGCCAACGGGTGGCCGGTGACATTTTACCGACAACAAAGTGACTGTGACTGGACTGCCTGGTTGAAGGATACAGCCGCTCTGGGCTACAACAATTTTCGCCAGAGATTAGTCGGTGTTAAAAGTGAAGCTGATATCCCGGACGTATCTTTAGTCCTGTTGATAGTCACTCTCAGCCCTATTACCGTTTTTGTCCAGTCTTTTTGGTGAACACAGGGCAGTGTCGTGTATTGAAAGTGTTTGCTCCGTTTATTTTCCCACAGAACCACAACCAACGCCGAAATCAATCCATTGTGGTATTGTAGGTCCAGTATCCAGCAAGCCTCACCAACAACCAGGGGTGGTCGGCGGGGGCGGGGGGGGGCTGGATGGCGGTGGTGTATTTGGCAGACAACACAAACAGTTGTCAACCGGGTGTTGTGATAATGCCGCGGTTAATGTGGCTAGCGAGCGACCCGCTCCGAACAAGAGTCTGAGCCTCCTGCAGTATCTTAAGATAGTGCCGTGCGGTCTGCCGCCGCTGATAAGGCGCAATCTGATTGGGAGAGATGAAGCGTGTGGAGGGAATTTAACTTGTGTTGGGGAGGGGAAAAAAAATAAACTCTGTCGACAGCTCACAGATGAATAAATCCTCACCTTTTACAGTCAAAGCGACACGCAGGTGCTCTCCGCTATTGTGGCGTAGCGGCGGGGCTAGGCCAGCGGTCGACCTCTGAATCGCTAATGCGTTTTTACTTTGTTTGCTTTTTTTTGGGGGCTTTCTTTTCTCCTCCTCCTCCCTGCGTGAGTTTGAAGAATACTCCCCATCGCCGTGTCAGGGGGGTTATCTGGTTCTCCCCCCTCCTGCCTTCCTATAAACTTGTTTGCAAATGGTGATATTCATCTCATTCAACTTAGTTTTTTCTGCCGGGGAAGCAACATTTTCAGAATAAGGAGATATATATACGTAAAGGGAAGAAAAAAAAAACTGGATCTGCAGTGGATGATAAGCGCAACCGGATGATATCATTGATTAAAGCCGCTTTTCCGTCAGGGGCTAAAAATGTGCTGATCCAGCCTCCATCCCCAGGACCAATACCATGGAAGAGGCTAAATGTGAGGCTTTTACACATCCGTTATAGTTGTTGTTCGAACCGTTTAGCGAGAGGCTCCTTCAGACGAAGCCGCATGGAGCGACGGGTGATAGCGTTGTTGTTTTTTCGCTGCCGGCCCCCTTAACATTCGTCTTTGTTAAGCTAGCAAACCAAAAGCCGTATTGGTAAAGTGTGACAAATTCAGGCTAATATGATCAATGGCGGCATGATGCCACCTCTGCAGCGTTTATTGATTGGGTTGCTTTGAATAGGCTAATCTAACTCAAATGCGAAAGGGGGAGTGCGGCGCCGCTCACTCGAGTATTGGAGAGAGAGAGAAAAACGAGAAATAGCAAAATAGTTTCCTTGGCTGTAAACACAATTAAAATGCGTAATCAGAATATATGAAGTGTGGAAGGGGGAGGGGGAGGGGACCTCACAGGAAGTTAAGTGTGCCTCGCTCTTTTGACAGACTGTGTTTTTGCGGGGGGCCTTGCTTCTGGGGGGGGCACTTTCGAAGTGAACTTTGTTCGTGGATTTGTTTTTCGACATTTAACTAAAAGCATCACTTAAAAATAGCGGCTACGCACAACCGCTGAAGGTTACGGGGGAGACGGCGAGGGACGAGCAGTCGAACACGCTAACGCTAAATATAAAATATAAAAACATCTGAAGAGCACACAGAAATACACCTAAAACGCCTACACACACACACACACACACACGCTGTGAGTGCATACATGCAGTATACAGTATCCTGTGTAGGCGTTAGCGTGTATCTTTGTTGACACGCGTATGGCATATGTTTCCATGTGTGTGTGTGTGTGTATGTATGTGAGAGAGAGAGAGAGAGAGAGAGAGAGAGAGAGAGCAGAGAAAGGTGACAAGCAGCTGTCGGCATCGTGGACAGATTTGGGATGCGAACATTATCTGTTCCGCCGCCTGAGCGCAGGCTTAACGCCGCGATAACACGGGACCCCACGTCACGTGGCCGCTGCCGCCGCCGCCGCCGCTTCCTGGGAAAGTTGGCTAATCAGCCTGATGCGCTTCGTGGGCAGCGAGCGGGGGAACTGAAGTGAGGAAAGTGGGGTCAGATAATGAGATATACATGTGTAAAACAGACAATGTGATTTCCTTGAATCCGGGGCAGAAGGAGCTTATTATCTTTATCTGCTGGCGATAGGAACGGCGTTCCTCCTGGTGCCCGCGCGGAAATGTATTTCCGTTTTACATCTTTGGCACATTGTTAACGTACGGTCAGTGTTTTAATGTGTGTAGTTCAACATACATCATGTGTATAGTTCAACATACATCATGTGTATAGGTCAACATACATGTGTGTAGTTCAACATACATGTGTATAGTTCAACATACCACATGTGTATAGTTCAACATACATGTGCATAGTGTTTAGTTCAACATACATGTGTGTAGTTCAACATACATGTGTATTGTTCAACATACCACATGTGTATAGTTCAACATACATGTGTATAGTTCAACATACCACATGTGTATAGTTCAACATACATGTGTGTAGTTCAACATACATGTGTGTAGTTCAACACACATGTGTGTAGTTCAACATACCACATGTGTATAGTTCAACATACCACATATGTATAGTTCAACATACATGTGTATATTTCAACATACGTGTGTATAGTTCAACATACCACATGTATAGTTCAACATACCACATGTGTATAGTTCAACATACGACATGTGTATAGTTCAACATACAACATGTGTATAGTTCAACATACGTGTGTATAGTTCAACATACCACATATGTATAGTTCAACATACATGTGTATAGTTCAACATACCACATGTGTATAGTTCAACATACATGTGTATAGTTCAACATACATGTGTATAGTTCAACATACATGTGTATAGTTCAACATATATGTGTATAGTTCAACATACGTGTGTATAGTTCAACATACAACGTAGTCTTCTTGTGTGTGCCAGTACAACAGAGTATCTGCTGGCTCCGAGACGCTGCAGCCTCCTGCGGAGGGAGCAGGTAAATATTTCATTGGATCTTTTTGTTTGGAGGAGCGGATCAGAGGAGGAGGTGGTGAGACCGGTTGCATCCATATCGAGGTCATGCGGGGGTCGTATCGTGCCGTGGGGCAGCGAGCCAGGCGTGATCCTGCCCCCCCCCCCCGTGTTTACCGACCCGGCCCGCGGGTCGAAAACCCCCGCCTGGCGTTGACGGGGTGGCGGGACCTCCATCAGCCAGATATTTGATGATGCATTTTTGATTAAAACGAAAGGAAAAATGGAGTCCCAGATGAAAAGTGATGGGTTGCATACAGCAGCGCTGCTAATGGGTTGATCCGGTCCAAACCTCCACACAGATCCATGTCCACATCCCAGTTCTAAAAACCTAGGATAAGATGTAAATATGGACGGTTATACGCATGCATTTCATGTCACTGGTAGTTTTGGGTTACCAGATAACATCAAACATCCTGGCTACACCCCCCCCCGCCCCCTCCCCCCCCCAAATCGGATTGTACCAAGTGGATATGGAGAAAGCCTGAGCAGCAACAAAACCTGACACTCCTAAAACAAACATGTCTACCAGAGTTTCGCCAGAAGGCAGAAAGGTCCGGAAAGGTCCTGTATTTACGCCTCATGCGTCACAGCCATGATGACCTTACTGCTAATCAGGATATGCGTGTAAACTTTCCCTAGCAACATGGACATTAACGGTGGATGTTGATTGGGTTAAAATGTTGGATGTATGTGGAAGCAGATCTACAAAAAAAACCCACCAGAAATCATGGGGTTGAAGGTGAGGGAGAACGAATACGAAAGAAACGTCTCCTGGCGATCGTTATTTTCTGTTTTAGGAGTTCTGCTTCCTGCGGCGGTTACAGTTGAAACCGTGGCGCCGAGAAAACCGTGGCTCTCCCGCCCCTCCCCCCCCCTCCCCCCCTGAAACCAACCCATACAAGACAATAATCATAAATAACGAGGTAATTAAACATCATAAAGCGACTTCATTATGAAATCAGAAGGCAATCATAAGGCAACCGTAAGAAATATTCAGTCGGGTGTCAGCTGGGGACGGGAGGATGGGAGCGCTCCTTCTCCTGCCTGCGGGCCTCCCCAGGCGGCGTGGCGTGCTGCGGGTTCAAGCCTTTCAACTCCCGCCTAAAACCCCCCCCCGCCATATTCAAACCAAAGTTTCGCCGTGGGCGACGGCGTGAACCAGATGAAGGCTGTGTTTTACACGACGGCTGGAGCCGAGCGTATCGCTAGCGGTAGCGGTTACATATAAGAGCGGCGTTAGCTAAGGTGCTCCGAGCTTCGCGTCCGTGTCTAACGTCCCGCCGCGGCGCCGGGGTTAGCCCGCTACGCTAGGCGCCTCCTCCTCCCTCCATTGCTGTAAACATGTGTAATCTAGCGTAGCTAAACTCACAAGCATGGTGATGGCGGTGGGCTTAAAGGGAGGACATAACACCGCTCTTAAAAGCTTGGCCGTTTTGTTGATTATTATTTCTACGTTTGTATTCTTCACCGTTTATCTCACAGATTTGTACATGAAACGTACGAGGAAATCATAATGGTTGTGGACATCTCTAAAAATAAAATATTACTCACATGATACACACACACACACACACACACACTACATCGTTTTTCGTCCGGGTGCACTTAAGACGTATTTGTCGTCGAATGCGGTGACATTTAGAATCTGCTATTTCAATATATGTTGAGATAATGTACATCCCGATGATTTAACCGGCTCAGTCAAATTCAGTTACTGACTACAGATTACAGTTGTCATTGTTGCCTATTAGATTATTATAATCCTGCTGCGTGTAAATCATTAAATCCCACGCTGGCGCGCGGCCTGCTGGTGACTGGCTTCCCCCTCCATCTAATCTGCTGTTACTTTCTCCCCCCCCCCCCCCCCCCGCTGCCTTGCATCTAATCTGCTATCCTACTTCCACTTCCCTGGGAAAAAAAATACGAAACACAACAAATGTCCTCTCCCCTGTACGACCGTAAAAAATCGGCTTCAATAATGCAAAGGTTTTTTCACCCCCCCCCCATTCTCCGATAACGGCGGCTACGTTTTAGTTGTTTTGGCCGATAGCTTAGCATCGCAGCAGTGGCCAACCCTCCTCCCCCACACACACGCACACACACACACACATACACACACACACACACAGATGAGCCCAAGGAATTTTATGCTCTAATTCCTTCCCTTTAAATTAGGCAGAAGGCATGAAATATTAACGAGGCGATGGAGATATTTCTAGAGGTCGCGTGATTTGTGACATCAATACTTAACGACCGCGTTAAACACAACCTCATATTGTGCCCTAACAGTGTTTCACACTGGCACCGTTTTAATGTAATACGCTATCTGAATATATATTTTCATAATATAAAACATTTTGATGATATACAATATGGATACTGCGGTTGTCAGGGACGTAATGTAATACAGTATGTAGTGTTGGAACGCCACGACTAAATAAAGTTCACGATTAGTTTGAAACGAGGCGCTTTGAAATACATAAAGGAGGAAATACCGCCGAGGAAACATTCGGTTTGCCTGGATATGCAAAAATAATGAGTTCACATATTTGTGAGTTTGTATGTAAATACAATATAAATGACAACATATCCCCGGTAATTGGGAATGCCTCGAGCGAAACATTAAAGGATAACCCAATAGCACAAATCTGGATTAGTGCTACAGCACCCCCTCTGGCGGCCGGGCCTCATTGCAGGGGCCTCTTCTGATTGGCTCAAGCCATTCGGCCTACATCTTGGATGAATTTGCATGTGCACATCTGTGTGTGTGTGTGTGTGTGTGTGTGTGTGTGTTCTGTGCTGTGTGTAACTGCATATATGTCCATAATATATATATATATATATGTATATACAGTATGTATGTGAACCCAGTGCATCATTATATCACCATAACCCAGCAGCAGCTCACCGGCTGCACAGCCGGCTCTCCCAAAACACACAGAGCGTTATAATCGCCGCCGCCGCCGCGGCGCGCGCTGAACCTCGCATAAACCCCGCATAACCCTCCTGCAATCTTACATAACGCGTTTTAATTCTCCGTAACACAATATCCGTTGTTGTTGTCGCCATCTGCTATCATCGTTTCTGATAAGCTGTACCTTGATTTCAGCGCCGGACACCCAAGAACGAACACCTTTATCTTGCATAACAAGCAGCTCCTTGTCATGGGGGGGGGGGGGGGTGTGGGGGTGTGTCTATTAATTCCTGTCACATCGGTGTCATCCCACCCCGCCTGGTTATGAGGTGTCATATATCTCGGGGGGGAAATATGACATGCATGAGCGCCGCCTCCAGGCTTTTATTTTCTTGTTTTTATTTCCCATCTGAAGCCAGCGGAGCCTGGGACCCAGAGCCACCCAGAATACGGACGCCATGAGGAGGTGTGTGTGTGTGTGTGTGTGTGTGTGTGTGTGTGGTGTGGTGTGTGTGTGTGGTGTGTGGTGTGTGGTGTGTGTGTGTTGGGTCCAGGAGGAGTAAGGTGCAGTCAGATGGGCCTGGTTCCAGTCCCCTTCCATGTTGTTCATAGTGGTGCCTTGATTTATGAAGGACGAATAAATTACAAAAATGTAATCAGATTTTGGTCCAAACATCCCACATGTGAGTGTGTGTGCGTGTAGAGACATTAATAAAGAAGCCATCAGCTGACCCTCAAACTTGATGTTGCCCAGGTGCAAGATGGCGGCGAGGAGTTTGGAGATCTCCCATGAGTCGCTGTCAGAGAACATCAGGATCTTCATCGCCGACAGGAAGTGGGTGTACTCCATGATGTCATCGCGCCCTACACAGCTCGTGCATTTCCCCTGAAAATGAGCAATTAAATTACATTGTGAATTAATGAAAATTGAAGAATCTTTCATTCAATTCAATCTTGGAGCAGTTTCATTTAACTTAGCTGGCCGTTTTATTCAACCTAGCCATTTTATCAAAGATATGTTAGATAGACGTTTTGTCCAACCTAGACAGCTTTTTTGTTTAAGATAAGTTGAATTTAACCTAGCTAGTCGTTTTATTGAAGCTAGCCATTTCATGTAGAAGCTGTTTCTTTATGTTTGTTGAGATTGTAATTTAGCACCACAGTGCTTCCCCTGAATCAGGTGAGTATATTGAGCACCATGGTGAGGTAGTTGTAATCGTCAGCGTTTCCCAGGGACAGCTTGCTCTTCTGCTGAGTCGTCATGCCCAGCAGCATGTAGTAGAAGATGTGGTAGTTCCTCTCCTCCGGGGCCTACAGAACGTGATCAGGCTTACGGTTAGCTAACGTATCACAAACTGAAAGAGTTCAACTGTTTTGAATTGAAAGTGCAAGGACAGTAACACGTATTGCAATGGCTCTTTCTGATTCGCTTAAATTGGTGCTAATGGCCGCCATCCAAATCAAAGACCAAGATCAAACTTAAACATCTCAGAGGAGAAAAAGGTTCTTTAAAACTCAACCGAAATCCAGAAAGTCCTCAACCTAAAATGGCTGTTTTCCAAGCTCCTTTCAGCCCTGTAGTCTCTTTCCCTTTGCTCTCTTTGTTCTGGCTTCCCTCAAGTTCACAAGTCCTGCTTCCTTTAGGTGGCTTGAGCACCGACACCTGTCTGAATGGTGAGGCATCCTGGAAGATGTAGTGTGTGCAACGGCTGCCATTTTGTGATGTGGCAGCCGATCCTGTATGGGAACGTAGCACACCTCTACGACCCCTTGTGATGCCACACAATATAAACATGGTCCATGTCCCTACCTGTCGACACACGCGGGACTTTTCCAAGAGGTACTGATCGATGCGGGCCCCTTCGATGGCCCCCTCCATGTTGAAGTTGACGTCGATGTACTTCCCGAAGCGGCTCGAGTTGTCGTTGCGGATGGTTTTGGCGTTTCCAAAGGCTGGGAAGAAACCCAGCAGGTTCAAATGTAGAGCGTTACGGTAAAAAATAAAAACATTTACTCACACTCACACACACACAAACACACACACACACACACACACACACACACACACACACACACACACACACACACACACACAC
>JAOPJI010000047.1:1753761-1763807 GCA_027122695.1 Merluccius productus | reverse complement strand
GTGTATTCTGCTAACTGCACTGTCCATAACTATTTGATAGGAATTAATTTCTAGCCTAGGCTATTTCCTTGTTCTTCGGTGATTTAGTGGGCTCGTTTGTGGGATGTTGCAGATGAGTTTCACAGAGACCGCCTGCTCTAAACAACCAATCACCGTACTGACCGCTTCTAAACTTGTGCACGAGAATCGACGTAATCCATAGCAATGGCGCGTCGCTCTTAGTTCACTCTTGGTGATTTATCCTTAGTATGAGTAGGTCTCAGCGGCTTTGTGAATACGGCCCCAGAGCTAATAAAACCAGAGCCATAGAACCAGAGCTATAGAACCAGATCTGTGGAACCAGAGCTATAGAACCAGAGATGTAAAACCAGACTTATGGCGCATTTCCACTAGCACGGAACGGCGCGGTACAGTTCGGGTCTGTTTCCATTACAACTGAGTACCATATAGTACCTCCTCGACGTGGGCGGGGTCGTCATAACACGGCTGCGCGAAACTGCCGTGATGTCATTTAAACCGCGCCAAGCCATGCACAAAACCGGAACAACATCAGCAACACAACAATGGGGGACACCGAGGCGATTGTGTATTTGCTGCTCACTCTGTGGCTTTTTGTCACACACAAGGCAAAAGAAGAGAGCCAGAGAAGACTCCAGGCCATGAGACAAAATACAGTTAAAAAGTACAGAAGAGTTTTGGAAGCCATACGGCAGAATGAAGCCCTAGACGAGAGGACACGAGCTGCAAAAAGACGACGTTTGAGGGTATAGATCTGTGTTTGACCAACAATAAACTTTTTCTATTTTGCAAATATGTCTCCACTTTTATTTATCATAAATTCACCAAGGTTACCAGGAATTAACTGACAAATGTAAATAGAAGTTAACCCTAAGTTAACCATAACTATCATATCCTGTACACTATATCAAGGATCTCTCCTTGTTGCTTGCTCTCTTTGCTCCAGAATATTACAAGACATCAAAACAAGCTCTATATAAAATCTAGATGGTAATCAAATCTTGTTGCATGTTTACTGACAAATGAAATTGAGTCATGATACAATCACACAAATGGTATATTAAATTATTAAAGCAAAAAAATATATACAAACACAGCAAAAACACAGCAGAAGTGCAAAGCCATATGTTCATGTTATGCACAGTCCAAAGTATAAAGGCAGAGGGGGGGCCCAGTACTTTTTAGGGTGAGGGGAATGTTCTATGCACACCGGTCACTCATTGCCTGCACAAGCTGGCCCGGTAATCACTTTTCATTTTCTTCAGCTTATCCCTGCATTGCTGGAGGGTACGGTGGTATCTGTGTGGCCATCAGCTGGGCGATTTCCTGATATATTTTCTCGTTCCGAGTTGTGCTGTCAAGCTCCCTCTGTATCCTTTCTTCGGCCACCAAAGAGAGGAGCGTCTGGACCTCCTCGACCGACCATGGCGTGGATTTTTGGAAGTGGAAGTGTAGACGAAGAGCAGTGGGGTTTTAAAAAGTGGTGGGGTCGGGTCTTGTGTTTATTTACAGTCTGGTCGGTCGTCGCGCGCTTTTGACGCTTCCAGTGATGACACTCGTCGGCCAATCAGTGGAAGGCAGTCGGCTGACGTCACGTTTTAGTATCGCTTCGGCTGGCTTGGAACCAGGGCTGATGTGATACCAGGTACTACGTGCTAGTGGAAACACGCAAATACCGTGCCGTGCCGTATGGAAACGCGGCATAAGTTACTATTAGTACTTTCCTAGTCATTTAGCAGATGCTTATCTAAAGCCACTTGGTGATTTCAGACAGACTGGAGGAGGAACCTGATCTTACATTTCAATATTATATTCTACATTATATTCTCTTGCACTGTACAACGGCTGCCTTTTAAACAGCTGCTGTGGTTAAGATCGATGTGAAGAGATGGAGCAGAAAAGAGAAGAAGAGAGGAAGATTTTGAAAATAAACCACCCTAAAATAAAAACTGCCCCCTTCCTCTCTGCTCCCCCCCCCCCTCCGTCTCTGGCCATTGAGAAGTGTTGCATTTCACGTACATGTGATTGACAGGTATGATGGATTCCCCAAACCAATCAGGGAAGGGATGCCCTTGTTTGGTCACAAATGAGCCACAAATGAACATTTCACTCACTAATAGCTGATGGACGGCTGTGGCATTTCATTTTTAATTTTAGGGAACAAATTACACCCCTTAAAAGTCATGCCTACAGTACATTTAACGACCACTCATGTTCCTTCAATTCCTTCAACCTTTTTATTTCCGATGAGTGTATAATAACCGGAACCAATGGGTAAACATTCACACGTAACAGTAGAGTATCCTCATAATCCCCATCCCTTCCCTCCACCCCCATGCGCCCAAGTAGACAACACCAAAGAAGAAAACCACACAAAAAGTATTCTGAAGTACATTCCCTGAAACCGCACATTATATACCTTAGTATACTTCTATATCCAGAAGGTACACTGCTGTATAAAACGGATACGACTTAAATTGTAGGCTACTTAGTATCAAAAGTTGTATTCAAGGATAAATATAATATAACTATACTATTGATGTGTTGTTGGACGCTTTTGACCATCAATCCTGTTCCTTTACTGATAGCTACACACAGTGCACTGTCTATCTGATAAAACACTATGTTGTGATGAGGCATGACACGTAGCTAACATAGCAACGCTACTAAAACTCACCCATGGCACTATATAAGGCCCCTGGCTAGCAGACCATCCACACAAGGACTGCTTGGTCCTTTCTCAGACTGCAGATTCCTTTCTCACCATAACAATAACTTCTCCTCCAACAGCACAAGTCTCAGGCGAACGTACTTCTCTCCATGCGCATGTATCAAACCTAATAAAATGTCACACATACAGTATCATTACTGGGATATTATATATATATATATTATAATATACAGACTAGGTTATTTGCAATTTTCGCTAATTTCAAACACTGTCAAAAAAGGATCACATCATGGATGCACACAGGCAACTGCATTATTTGTCAAATATATTTAAATAGAGCAAGGACTTGTTTCTCCATGCGTTAAGTGGAACAATTAATCAATAATAAAGCAAATCATAAATAGTACCAATTATATTTGTAACCTATATCAGGATTAGGTTTTAAATCCGACAAAAATTCACGGCACACCCAGTCTTGCCGACAGACAGGTTGGAAATCACTGCTCTAACATCGATGGAGGAGCTTCTTCAGCAAGGGCTACAGTTAATGGCCATTCTCAGTTGGAAGCATGCTGAAATAACGCCAACCCCTCTGAACCTTGGGCACGACCCAACACAAGCACGTCAGTTATACCAACATTTCCTGTTGGCGACATGTCACACAGGGCATGTACTATCCCATGCTGAACGGTGAGGGAGTGCAGGGAGAGAACATAGCGCCCACTGCTCGTTCATATGACAAAACAAGGCTTATTTCCACCAGGGCCAGAGAAATCCCACAGCAGGGGAAAATAGGCCTGCAGTCGGTGAATGAGAGCTAGGAGAAGAAGTGTCCTGGTGTTCACCATGCCGATGCTAACTGCTGGTTTAGCCAAAGAGTAGCTACCTAATAAACAGCAAGACGGCCATACCACGCTGATCAACAGTGTCTGACCCCCCCCCCCCCAGGTGGGACTAGTCTCTCATAGTCAGACCTAACTCCACACTTGGTTTTAGTCTCTCATAGCCAGATCTATCTCCACACTTGGTTTTAGTCTCTCATAGCCATACCTATCTCCACACTTGGTTTTAGTCTCTCATAGCCAGACCTATCTCTACACTTGGTTTTAGTCTATCATAGCCAGATATATCTCCACACTTGGTTTTAGTCTCTCATAGCCAGATCTATCTCCACACTTGGTTTTAGTCTCTCATAGCCAGACCTATCTCTACACTTGGTTTTAGTCTCTCATAGCCAGACTTCTCCACACTTGGTTTTAGCGCTGTGCCAGCGCTGGAAAAAAGGTCTGGCTCTACTCACCATCATTATGGCATAGGGGGAAAAAACGTTTGGTTTGTATTTCTTTAATCACAATCGTCTTGGGTGGCGCTAAGTCCAGGATGTAGCAATGGTGGCAGACGATGGAAGGGGGAGGATTATAAGGTATAAGCCCGCCCAGAGCCTCTCATTGGGGACTCCTACAGTCGCCCAATGGCAGGCTTGGGCGGGGTTATGCCAATCAGATATATGCCTATATCTGGTAAGCCAGACTAAGGTGGGACAAAACATTAGAGGAATGCGATTGGATCAGGAATTGGATTTGATTGGCACCCGTAGGAATACACCTGCTGCCTGCTTTCAAACAACATCAGAACCCAAGAGCGTTGTGACAGCCTCAGTTACACAATCACAAAAACGGGTCTGTTTCAGAGGGAGTTAAGGTAGGGGTACTGGCATTTTGGCGCAATACAACAAAATAAATAAAAGATGCAAAATACGTTGGTGTCTTTTGTGCTGTTAAAAGGATATGGTTCATTTTCCACGAACACACCTACATATTACGATGAAATAACGAACAGAAGCGACTTTGAATAGAATTCCTCATCCAAGACAAAAAGATCGGACCGACGACGGCTCAGTAACAGCAGAATACGTCTCATCCAATAGCACACCATTTATTTCAGTCTCCTTCTGTCACTTCTTTTCACAAGTTGTGTAAAATGGGTACACACACACACACACACACACACACACACACACAGCTACCTGTAATAGTGGCAATGCAAGAGATCTAGAGAAGCTCGAGAGCAGCACACAAGAGTAATACTTTAGCGGTAAGAAATACACAGCAGTGAGAAATACATTGGTAGAAGACAAAAACAAGAGAGAATAGTGGATGGTGGAGAAGTACATCTTAAATTGCAGTTTCACAGTTCTGACAGCTTTTTGAGGCATTTTTGGTTCCGCTATCCATAATCCCAACTGACACAGCCCTCAACCGAACCCGCTATCTATTAGGTAACCATCTAACTACTGTCAAGACAGAAACTGGGCTTCAACGCTGGACAGTCTGCCAGGACTCACACTAGTGGGCCTTCTAATGACGACTATTTATCCCCAAGATCAATGTGTTACAAATATGCTGCATTAGAGGAACACACAGCAATACTTAATATTCATCATAACTCCCCTGTTGCGATCATGAATAATATTGTGCATTATTTATTGCCAAGTACAGCAGAATGTACTGCTGACGGGGCTAGGAATTGAATTTGAGCCTTAAACATGCTTACAGGCCTCCGTTTTATCATTCTAAAATTTATCATTTTAGGAAACGCATCCCAGAATTTTCTCCTCCTACCTGGAGCCAGATCGTGACCTTCTGCCGAAGCCCTTCTGTCTGCCTTCTCGCCGGGACGACGGGTCCTCTCTGGAGCTCCCCTGTGGAGGACAAGAGGAGGAACCATCATTAAACACAAGCTCAAGAAGAAAATATAGAAAATGTTATATTACAGAAAATAAGATTCAAAATGTCTATGATATTGTATTTTAACACCTTTTCATAATTTTCAGAAATTGTATTCTAGTATAAAAGAACAATTTGAATATGTGCCGCATCTCCATGAATTCAAATTCCCTGCTGTGCGGCAACATGAATATAGTGACATTTTAATGCATAAATCCCTCTCCCACACGGAAACCGGTTAGAGTGGAGCCAATGTCACACTGAAGATGGAAATGTACACAGTTGACAATTCTGTCAGAAGGTACTGGTTGTAATGTTTACCCGCGTGCGTGAGAAGGACTCGTTCATGGAAGGATAGCTGTCTGGCATCATGCCGCTGTGGTCCAATCCACCGTGCTGAGAGAAAACACACCGTTATCACCAGAACATCAACCACGACACAAACATCACCAGAACATTAACTACTACACAACCATCATAACATCAACCACAACACAACCATCACCAGAACTATTGCACCGAACTGAACATTGTGTATGGTACGAACACGTGTACCGTTACACCCCTGCGATCTATCCAGCAGGAATAGTCTCCGACCTACACGACTCCTTGCCCAAGACCCAACGCAGTACAGAATGTGTTCAGCTGTGATGTATTCTCTGTGCAGTAAGGCTTCGCTGTGCGCTGGATCAAATACCTCGCGAGCGTTCGTTCCTCCCATCATGTGCGGATGAAAGTTGGACTCCATGTCTGTCTCCTGATCAGGAAACTGGTTGAACGAGTTTCCGGGAGCCCCTCTGTGACGGCAAGACAATGGCCATTACGTTTGTATTACGCGCATTATGGCAAATGCGCATGACTACACTAGCCCTTAGTCTCTCCAGGGCGTGAAGATCACTTACAGAGAATGACCGCTCTCCTTATTCCGCCCGTCTTCTGGTTCATCGTCGTAATCAAACCGATCGAGGAGTTTCTAAGGAAAAAGCAAATGAGCTAATCAACAAATTGAATGAAAGACCTAAACATAGTAAATTATCACCCGAGCAACCTAGTTGGACACAATTGTTCGGCTGCATTACAGAAGTAGCTTAATCTCATTAGCAATGCCCGTCCCTTGATGGGATTTTCTCTCCACACATGAAAAACATTAAATATATGAAAATAAACAATCAATAGACATCAAAAATCTATATATTTTTAATTACAATACAATTTTAAGTGGGCCGAGGATAGAGAGGAATTTAAATATCATACATTGCTAAATGTATGGCAACATTACAAATGTCCTATAAAGCCTATTTACCTTGGCTAAGCTGCTCTTCTGTTCAGTGAAGGCACCGTAGGGGTTGGGCTGCACCGAGGGCGAATGGAGCTGTCCTGAGACCCCGCTATTGGACAACATGGCCGCCTGCGTGTTCTCCCCCTGCTGGAGGTTGTGGAGCATCTTCTGCAGCTGGTACACAGAGGCAGTGTGGGTAAGAAACTGTTTCAAATCCGAACTTAATGAGACACCTAGTTCCAGGATGTAAGAATCCCCAATAGTGAAGAGGTTGGCGGAGACCACGGCTTACCTCCTGTCCCCCGGAGGTCTGGAAGAGCTGGGCCACGGCGGCCAGGGCATGAGAGCTGGGCGGCTGGGAGACAGCAGCTAATGCTGGGGAGAGGGGAGGCTGGGGGTCTGGCTGGCAGGGGGCTGGACCTGCTGGAGCACGACAAGTTTT
This sequence comes from Merluccius productus, assembly GCA_027122695.1. Classification (NCBI taxonomy): domain Eukaryota; kingdom Metazoa; phylum Chordata; class Actinopteri; order Gadiformes; family Merlucciidae; genus Merluccius; species Merluccius productus. Next base: position 1,756,671 of record JAOPJI010000047.1, on the reverse strand, counting down.
AGATTGGTTCCTGTATCTACACTGGAAAAATGTGCGCAATGTGTGGAGAATGGAACAAGGGGCAATAGGCTACAAGATGTATGCATTCATAATGTACAGACAAAAACCAAAAAGGTACTGGGGGTATATGTTGTAGGCCCTGACCCCTACCTGCTCCTTAATGCTATGCATCTCAATTCAGTGGCGTCACCTGAAAGCATTTGCTAAATGACTAAATAGTGTTATTATACGACTTTGTTGAATACTGATCGGTCTGATTGGTCAATTACGGCACTTTACGTGTTAATTCTGAATAGCCGACCGCTGCTATGAATAACAGACCATTGTTATAGACGCCATTTCCACACCAACATGTTTGGAAACCAGAGGAAAGCCACATAAACACTGAGAACTTGGAGTCGCTAGAAGGTCAGTTCTTCCTTACCCCCCATTGAATGAGCTGGTGCTAGAGGACTATTGGCCATGTCCAACAGAGGCTGAATGATGTCCATGTCAAACACTCCGTTCTTCTGCCACAGGTTCAGCACACGCACTATCTTACTCTGAAAACAGGATGTGGCATCAAACAGGTTACCACGAGTTAAGAGTCACCACGCTGTAAACCAACCACGCAGTAAACCAACCATGCAGCCCCATTTTTGTGTTTGTTTTTGGTGAGAACATTGCTCATAACGGTCTGATCAAATATTGGGAGTCATTCATTTTATGCATCAAAATAACTGTTAAATTGGTGGAAAAGACCAGATAATTAACTCTATATATAAGAACACAAATATAAATCATTACTAGACTAAATAGTAAATAAATACTTTAACCACTAGACGGCAACAGAAATCACTAAGAACTAAAAGGGGCCATGCTGCATGGGTGTGTAAACAACACATACACAGCTTTCGTACCTTATCATCTTCAGAGCAGAGGTAGAGGTTGTGGAAGGTATCTGTGAAGTTCTTCAGGAATCTCGGTCCAAACACATCCTTCTCCACACCAAACTGGTGGCGTGACTGTCGGACAATGGAGTCCACCACATACAAACCGGGCACTTTCAGGTCTGGCTTGCACTGAGACGGAAAACGACAATAAATTAATCACTAACATAGAGATCCATAAACTACATATGAAAGATCTTACAGAACTACATATTAAAGTTGAATTTAAAAGTGAGATGTATGACGCCAGATCATAATGCATTCATACCTTCTTGATGAACTTCTCCACTATCTGGACAACGTGTTTGTAAAGCTACGAAAAGAAATGTGAATAAATATCAATATCAAATATCATGACATCTTAAATAGTGACAATAACAACAGGGTAGGTGGCAGAGAATACTCAAACCATAGATCTAAATGAGGCAATCTCGACAAAAAAATACTTTTCTTAAAGCTGCAGTGCAGTTTCCCCCTTTTGGCAGCGAGAGTAATTACAAAAATACTCCCAACACGCGCCTACGTCATAGACTTGGCCGTACTACGTTACAGTTGCAGCTGGAAAAGGGTGAATACTTTCTTTGGAGCAGCACACAACCGCTGCGAAATGACTCCTTTCACGATCAGAATTCGATCCATTCGGTCCGATACCATTTAGAAGAGTCTAGAAGAGCCGCACGATTAAATTATTCAATCCACATTGAAGCTAGCAGAGGGCTAACCGGAAGTTAGAGCATGTACAGTATGCTTTCATCCGGCCAGCGTGGGAAAGTCGCCACAGACCAAATTTGAAAACTCTGTATACTGTGAAATACAGAGCGATTTATCACGCGGTGATAGGTTTAATCAGCATTGTGTGAAGTCGTTTGGCAAGGGCTTGGGACGTCTATGTATATGTAAAACTCCTGCACTTTAGCTTTAACAAAAAAGATAGAAATAGAAAAGTATTTGGAACCAAACGTTACAATGCATTGCAAAGGGTATCCGAGACAGACAATGTTCAATAGAAAAAATACCCAGCAGGAGGACCACGTTACGTTGCATTACCTTAATGGCTTTGATGGCGGACTTTGTAACTGACATCATCTTGGCGCGGGATATCGGAGGCTTCATCTCAATCATGGAGAATAACTACAGGATCATGGGAAAATTATAGGAAATACTTCAGTTGGTTTGGATAAGAGATCGGAGCAACAAGGTTTAAACACTGTAATTGTGCTATCTGACATTTGCCAAATACAGCTGTGCTTCTCTAATGGGACGAGACTAGGGCTGCAACTAATGACTATTTTCATAGTCGATTCATCTAAAGAAAAAAAAATTGATTAATCGATTAATCATTCAGTCTAGAAAATGTCAGAAATAGCAAATGTAATCACAAGTTACCAGAGTCCAAATTAAAGTCTTTAATTTGCTTTCTTTATCTGACAAGCAGCCAAGAAAAATGTATTCATTTTATAATGATCCATGAACCAAACATTTGAATTTCTGGTATTAGTACTTAATAAATTACCTACAATTGATCAATTATAAAAATTAAAAAAAAGGATTTGATTTACTTTCTGTTGACCGACTAATCGATTAATCAATTGTAGGATTACATCTTGGCAGGGTGCAAAATGTAGTAAAATAAAAGTTTGTCCACCGGCCAAAGGGCTAATGAATGCTCAAATTTCACTAGCCACTCAATAGATGAACAGTTTTGGACTGGTGAGTGTAGCAAATCCACCAGACACATATATTATTTACATATTACACATTATACCAGCTGGTGGCTGGTGCTGGTTTTGTATTTGTGTTGCTAATGCTGCCTGCAGAGCTGACAGTACTATAGCACTAGGTGGACACTATGACTGTACGTCCACTAACGTTAGACACTTACACAGGGACAGACCCCATTCTCGCACTCTCTCTCTCTCTCACACACACACACACACACACACACACACACACACACACACACACACACACACACACACAC
>JAOPJI010000047.1:1644497-1655646 GCA_027122695.1 Merluccius productus | reverse complement strand
TGTACTGTCTAACCCCTACCTGCTCCTTAATGACCTGTCTCTGTACTGTCTAACCCCTACCTGCTCCTTAATGACCTTTATCTGAACTCCCTGTATGTCTTTCCATTAAAGTGTCTGCTAAATGTCTAAATACTGTATACATGTTTTTCTACAAGGCGAAATCTGGGTCCAGAACTCTGAGGTCCTGGACTTTGAGGAAACCCCGAGACTCCGCCTGGTGGTGAAGGCCGAGACGGCGTCGTCCAGCTCCTACATGGCCGTCAACCTCATCCTGCAGGACGTGAACGACAACCTGCCGCGCTTCCAGCTCCAGAACTACGTGGCCTACATCCGCGAGGCGCAGGGCTACGACTTCCCCATCATCCAGGTGAAGAACCGGTCTCCCGCTGGGACCCAACCAACCACACGCCTTTTGGTGATCGCTTTGGATAAAGGCTGATAATATCTGCTAAATCAGTGTTTCTCAAATGGGGGGTACTGAAAAGTAGAAAATCTTAGAGGGGGTACGTTTTCGTGAAAATAGTTTGAGAACCACTGCTGTGCTAAATAAATAGAAGTAGCCTGAATTGCGGTTGGCTGCTGTCAGGAGTGAGAAATTGTGGAATAAAACTGGATAGCATCAGCGTCTCTTGGACTCGCTCCGTGTTTGATATTTTCCCCCTCCTGTCTGAATGTGCACAGCTTCAGTCATGCCAAAGTTGATTTAGCCCCCTTTTAAAAACACTTCCCTCCGCTATCGTTCTCGCTCTCTGGTTCGCGTTCAGCTTTCTTCCTGTGAATGTTGTTTCTAACGCGAGGCGCTAACAACTTCCTCAGGTGTTGGCGAGCGACCTGGACCAGGGTCAGAACGGCCAGGTGAGCTACTCCCTCCGCTCGTCCTCCATGAGCAGCTTGTTTAAGATCGACCAGGTGACGGGAAGCATCTCGACGGCAGCCATCATGGATCGGGAGATCTGGACGCACACAAAGTGAGACTCCTGTGGTTTGTGTCTGTCTGTCTGTTTGTCTGTCTGTCTGGTGCGGCGTGAATACAGGAGTATCTGGGGGGTCTGGCTCAGTCTGTCCAAACTTGCACTCCTGTTTCAGTGTCAAAGGGATGGATTTCTTTTGTGTCAAAAATCCATCCCTGCTGTTTGTGCTGGAAAAATATTGCTTTCGATCATTTTTGATTGAGGAAAAAAAAGGAAAATAGGTTCATCTGAGTGGGAGGGTGAAATGTGATCAAAGATGTGGTATGTGAGGTAATAAAACGACAAACAACACAAAACCCCGTACAGACACTAACACTGTCGACGTGTGTGGCTCCAGGCTGGTTGTCATGGCAACAGACAGGGGATCCCCGCGGCTGGCCGGCTCTGCTACCCTCACAGTCGTCATCGTCGACCTCAACGATAACAGTCCCACCATACCGCTGGCCAGGGAGGTGCGCGTGCCCGAAGGTAGGTCAGCACCACACCAGAGGTCCCGTCTGGGACCTTATCTTCTGGACCCGTGGAAGAGACGCTTTGACAGCAAAACAAGCAAACAAGTCTCTTTCATATAAACACAACATTATTTTCACCAAAATACATCTGTTTTGGAAGAAACACTGTGTGGCCCTGTCGAGGGAAAGGACTCTTGTTAAAGGTACAATACGCAAGATTTGCATAATGCTAGCTCCAGTCTAAACTCTCTGCTCCTCACCCTTCATCTACCTCCTCTCTCCAAACTACCCACCCTCAAACGCTCGCTTTTTGAGATTTAATGTGAGATTTAACATGAGATTTAACATGAGATTTAACATGAGATTTAACATGAGATTTAACGTGAGATTCCACATGAGATTTAACGTGGGATTTAACTTGAGATTTAACGTGAGATTCCACATGAGATTTAACGTGGGATTTAACTTGAGATTTAACGTGAGATTTAACATGAGATTTAACATGAGATTTAACATGAGATTTAACTTGAGATTTAACATGAGATTTAACATGAGATTTAACATGAGATTTAACTTGAGATTTAACGTGAGATTCCACATGAGATTTAACGTGGGATTTAACGTGAGATTTAACATGAGATTTAACATGAGATTTAACATGAGATTTAACGTGAGATTCCACATGAGATTTAACATGAGATTTAACGTGATTTAATGTGAGATTTAACGTGAGATTTAACGTGAGATTTAACATGAAATTCAACATTAGATTGAACATCAGATTTAACGTCAGATTTAACGTCGGATTTAAAGTCGGATTTAATGAGATTCAACGTGAAATTTAACATGAGATTTATTATAAGATTCATCTACGCTGCTGCAGAGTCGGAGTAATGAACCTAGATCTCAGTAGCCTTAAAGAGTTAGCATCTATGCGACAACACTAGCATTTCAAACAAAAAAAGTAGCATATTGTGCCTTTAAGTTTTAACCGACAACAAAAAAATCTGCTCTACTTTTTTCAGCCAATTATCTCAGGGCTCCTCAACCCATTTGTTACTGTGGCCAGGATGCAAATTTGAAATCTTTTCACGGCCCGGTGTATTGAGGGTTTTTTTCCATCAATATGCCCGCCTCATCAAATTGAGTGAACACAGCCGCTGTAGGACCCTTAAACAGCATCACACGTATAATTATTATGCCAAGTCAAACTATAACCAAAAAAATCTATCAGACTCTATCAAATTCTGTTTCTTTGTGATGTATAACGCATCTATCCACCACAACGAAGAGCGCTAATTACATTCCCTGATCTCTGATCCATATAAGGTCATGACCAAATATGGATGTTGGGATGTGCATCACGTTCAGCAAACACAAACTTTATTCAGACATCTGCCTTTTGGGCGACTAAGGGTGCCCAATGCAAACTTCATTTGGTCAACTATAGTTGGGTTGATGATCCCCAGTTGCTCATTGTGCTGTTACATTTAATTAAGTACAATAAAAATAGAATTATAGAATTAAATATATTTGAATGTTATGGAACTCATCTTCCTCATCTGCTGTTCCCAGACACCCTGATCGGCACAGTGATCACCCAGGTTACAGGGAACGATGTGGATTCTGGGCCCGCCCTGTCCTACACGCTGCACCTGGCGGCCGACTGCCAGAGCGCCTTCGGGATCCAGCGGTACGGCGGCGGCGTGTCGCTCACCGCCCCCCTGGACTACGAGGAGCGCAGCTGGTACACGCTGACGGTCCGCGCCTCCGACTCCCGGCACCAGAGCGAGGCCAACATCACGGTGCTGGTGGAGGATGTCAACGACAACGCACCCATGTTCACCCAGGACCTGTACCAGGTATGTAGACCAACCCTGTCTTCAACCCTCATGGGTTTACAAGACACCAGAAAAACAGTTGCAGTTGTCAGACGTTTCATGTCATTATAAAATGTTAAATCACAGGTATTTTAGGTAGACCTACTGTTGTATTATACACACCTAAAGAATCAGAATCAGAATTACAAGGACTTCGACTTGTAATTGGTGCAGAATAAACATTAAGTAAAAAGAAAAATATGAATATAAAAAAATATAGGAAGATAAGAAACCAAGTATTAAAATATAAACAATATAAATATATGTGTATGATGCATAAAATGCGTTGACTGGTTGGCGTTTTGGTGCATTTTGGTGCATATATTGCAAATGTACACATGCTGTTTAAACTGTGTAACCTTACATTTGCGCTCTCTTTTGTGTATTGTAACTCCACTGTCAATCACTGTACATATTGTGAGGAATTGCTTCACTTGCTGTAGCACTTACAATTCCTGTATATCTGTAAATAATACTACATTAGCACTTCTGGTGAGACGCTCGCTGCGTTTCCCTGGTTTGTAGGTGTACTCTGCATGAATAAAATATCTGTAAATGAATCTAATCTTATCTAATCATATGCACAATGCAGGCTGATGGAATATGAGATTCCATGACGCACTGAATTATTTACATTTAGTAGTGAGATGCTTTTATCCTAACGTGAGGCTGAGAACAATCAAAGTATGCGAACACAAGTGGAGTAGCTCCAATATAATTAACCTCGTTTCTAAACCTAGTTTCTGAAGACACAGATGGACAGGGCAGGGCCGTACGGCGCACATTGTATTATTTAGCAGTCGTGCATCAGAGAGACTTCCTTAGCAGGAATTAAATCCTCTTAAAGTGAAAAATTGTTCTTACACTTCTTACACTTTAGCGGTAGAGATGGTCGCTACTCCTGATATCCATGTTCTATATATATGTTCCACATATGTATATATGTTCGGTTGATGTCACCAGTGTCAGGTCCACTAACGACGCCGCCGTCGATGTTTTGTTGGTCCAGGTGACCGTGTCAGAGCACCTCCCGGCCGGCAGCACGGTCGTCACGGTAACGGCCACCGACCGCGACTCCGCGGACAACGGCAAGGTCACCTATCGAGTGATGTCGTCCACCAGGGATATTTTCTACATCGACTCCAGAAATGGTAAGAACCGCGCGCTACATCATTATATTACGCTCTCTCTCCCGCTGACTGAATCTCTTTTTACTTTGAACAGTTTAATAAAGTAATTGTGTGCCCATTAGCGTTAACAAAATGCAGCTTGCGTCAGATGTTTCAGGAGATAGGAGGAGTACTTTTCGTCCTCTATCTGTGCACATTTTTTAAAATACTGTAATTTTCTTTTAGAACGCCTCACAGTAAAAAAAAAAAGATTGCATGATTTCGAGGAACAATTTACTATAATTTACCTAATAGCGGACCAAACCCTAATCTATTATATGAATGATTCATTAAATCCATTATGGATAGATTTAGGATAGTTTTACTCTAGACTTGGGGAACAAGTGACTTCATGATCACATTCATCCTCTTATACAAGCCTGTTTTTCAAAAGTTGCAAAAAAAACTCCCACTCACTGAAATATTTATCTTGCACCGGGACATCGCAAATAAATGTGTTATTGCAAGTTAGACATGTGCTTGTGCGTGTGTGCGTGAGTTTTTTTTCAACTTTTGATCTACTCTCCTCTCATCTCCTACGCACCTGTCTCATGAAATCGATGTGCAGTCGAAGTTTTGTGTTAAAATCCCGCGCTGAACTTCTCTCCCGCCAGGCACGCTGTTCATCAGCCAGAAGGCGGAGTTCAACGTGGAAAACCCGTCCATCCTGGTGGTGATCGAGGCTCGGGATCAGGGAACGCCGTCCCTCTCCTCGTTCGCCACGGTCCAGGTCCAGGTGTCGGACGTCAACGACAACGCCCCCGTCTTCCACCAGTCGGAGTACCGCGCCAGCGTGTCGGAGGACGGCCTCCCGGGGTCCACCATCTTGACCCTGGAGGCCGTGGATGCGGACCTGTCGCGGGACAACTGCGGCTTCGACTTCGCCATCGCCAGCGGCAACACGGGCAACGCCTTCCAGATCGAGAGCAGCGTGCGCTTCCTGGAGGGGCGGGGCTTCCAGACGGTCGGCAACCTGATCCTGGCCGAGGGGCTGGACTTCGAGGCGGTGGCGAGCTACAACCTGAGCGTGGTGGTGTCCGACCGTGGCGTCCCCCAGCAGAGCTCCAGCGTGCCCGTCCTCATCGGCGTCCTGGATGCCAACGACAACCCGCCCGCCCTCGCCCGCTCCGAGTACAGTGTGGCGCTGAGCGAGGGGACCGCCGCAGGCACCGAGATCCTGCACCTGTCGGCCACCGACCCGGACTCCGCCCCGAACGGCGAGGTCCAGTACTCCATCAGCTCCGGGGACGAGACGGGCCTGTTCCAGGTGGACCGCTGGACCGGGGCGCTGAGGCTGCAGAAGACCCTGGACCGGGAGCGGCGGTCGGTGCATGTGGTGGTGGTGCAGGCCAGCGACAGCCAGGGTCACTACGCCCTGGCGCCCGTCACCGTGGAGGTGAAGGACGTCAACGACAACCGGCCTTACTTCCCCCTCAAGCTCCTGAGCGCCAGCGTCCGCGAGAACCAGCCCCAGAACGCCTTGGTCACCGTGCTGCACGCCATCGACCGGGACAGGGGCGCGTTCGGCCAGCTGAGGTATTACATGCTGGACGACTCCAAGGAACAGGCTTTCCTGATCAACCAGACCACAGGCCAGGTGCGAACCCGCGCTGCCTTCGACTACGAAAAGGTGAACTCCTTCCGCTTCATGGCGGCGGCAATGGACGCGGGTAACTATTCGGCCACGGTGACGGTGGAGGTGTACGTGACCGGGGAGGACGAATACGACCCGGCCTTCACCTCCTCCGACTTCTCCTTCCAAGTCCCCGAAGGCGCGAGGAAGGGGCAGAGCATCGGCCAGGTGCAGGCCCGCGACGAGGACGGGGGCGTGGACGGCGTCGTGCTCTACTCCCTCGCCGACAGCTCGCAGCCGTACTTTGAGGTCAACCGGACCACCGGCGTGATCTCCCTGAAGATGGACAGCTACGGCCGCCACTCGGGCCGCGCCAAGCGGGAGGTCCGCCTGATGACCCTGGACGTGGTCGCCCACGGCCCCCTGGAGACGTCGCGCGCCGCCACCGCGCGCGTAACCGTCGACGTCACCCACACATCCTTCGGCCTCCCCTCGAACATGAACATGCTGCTGATCGGCGTCATCGCCGTCTCACTGGGCACCATCGTCATCCTGATCATCATCGCCGTGGCGCTGTTCTTCGTCAAGCTGAGGCGGCGGAAGAAGGAGCGCCACCCGTACTGCCGCCCGCCGCCGCCGTCGTCTGGCTCGGCGCTCCACAAGCTGGAGGAGAGCAAGCTGGCCGGAAGCGAGATGATCTACCACCAGGCGCTTCCCGGCTACGCCCCAGACCAGGGCGTCGGGAACAGCGGCGGTCCCTACACCCGCGGCGGCTCCCTGGACCCCTCCCACTCCAGCGGGCGTGGCTCGGCGGAGGCGGAGGCGGCGGAGGACGACGAGATCCGCATGATCAACGAGTACCCGCGCGTGTCCAGCATCTCCTCCTCCATGCAGGAGCGCATCTCCGCCCGCGGCCCCGACTCCGGGATCCAGCAGGACGCCGACCAGCTCTCGGACGTGTCCGGCGAGCCCTCGGTGGACGCCAGCCAGTGGTTCAAGGCGAAGAAGCCCGGCGGCCTGAACAGCACCCTGCTGGTCGGCCAGGGCCCCGTCTACAGGGACGAGGGCGGCGGCGGGTATCTGGGTGTGGGCCGGGGGCTGAACATCTCCCGCCCCAAAGACTACGCGTTCCCCGAGGACGGGAAGCCGCCGGCGGACGGCGCCCTGACCGCGGTCGTCGCCAGCGACGAGGAACTCAGGGGCAGCTACAACTGGGACTACCTCCTGAACTGGTGTCCCCAGTTCCAACCGCTCGCTAACGTCTTCACGGAGATCGCCCGCCTCAAGGACGAGACGGCGCCCCCCAACCCCCGCCGGCCGTTCCACCACAAGGCGAAGGCTGAGCCCCGGATCGACCCGCCGCCCCTCATCACCTCGGTGGCACACCCGGGCGCCAAGACCGTCCCCCCTAAGCCGGCCGTGGGGAGGTCCTTCCCCCACCTGGCGTCCCTGCGGCGGTCCCCCCTCAGCAGCGACGGCTCCATCTCCTCGGCCGCCATGTCGCCCAGCTTCTCGCCGTCCCTGTCGCCGCTGGCGGCGCGCTCGCCCGCAGTCACGCCCTTCAGCGTCTCGCAGGGACCCTCGGCGTCCGTGATCAGCGCCACGGAGCACCACCTGGAGCACAGCGAGGAGGCGGAGATCAGGATCTGAACCCAGACCCCACAGACCCCGCAGACCCCTCCGAAGGCCGGACTGGAGAGGAACCCATGGCTGTTCCAGGGACCCTGGATAACAACTTAAGGTCTCGGACTCTAAAAGGACAAAAGGTCGCTCATTTGTTTTTCCTCAAGTGGACAAACAGACCGGGACCGGAGTGGGTCCAAGCGGTCTAGAGGGTCCAAACGGTCTAGAGGGACTTTACGAAAGGAAACAAACCCATGAACCATATGAAGGAACTGTGCAGAAAATGGACACAATGGACAAAGCCTTAGTTTGGACTTCGTTTCTCAGATTGATCCCGTGTTCATTTGCACATTCAAAGTGGTGGGGGTGAAGGAGGGGTGGGGGGGGTGTTCATACATGATGTCACTATTTTGTACAAAGCATTGTTTATATTTTTTATACTTAATGTATGGTTTTTTTGACAAGAAACGACATTGCTGTGTCAAAGGGTTGCTATAACCTTGGAATATAGTTCTATATTTGTATATTTGTAGCTTGTACTGTATACTTGTTTGTACTGTAAGCTGGTTCTATCTTATGTGATTATAATAACTTTGCGTGTGTTTTTCCTTTATTGATTATTGATGCTCTTCATTTATGTTTGATGAGTCGGGGATTTTGTAACTTGGACTTGGACTTGTAAATATCTAGGAAAAGATGAAAGATCATCCTTTGCTGGAACGAATCATACATCGGTGGGAATACCAATATTTTTCTTGCGTCCAATAATTCACCGCAGAGCGTGAAGCGTGAGCGTGAAGCGTTTCTCCTCTCCTCCAGCCTATCACGCGGCTCCCCGGAGAACCGCCTGGAACCAGAAGCTGAATGATAACCAGGGGTCGCGTTCACTAAAGTATCTGAAGATAAGTATCTGAAGAAAACCCCACCAGGTTCCTCGCCGGGTTCCTCGCTGCAATGCCTCAGTGTTTTCCTAAGAACCGTGAAGTTCAGTTATTTGATTCCAGTCTTAGGAAGTGTTTTTTAAGTCGTCTCACTTTTGGGCCGTGTGTGTGGATACGTGAAAATCAATCAAGTGATAAACAACTTGGGTAGTTTTTTCTATATAATAATAATAATAATAATAATAATAATAATAATAATAATAATAATAATAATATCATGCACATTTTGAATCAGTGAGTAACTCCTTACAATGAGATATAAAATGTTTTGAGAAATGTTTCTCAAGGCATTACTTCCCAATGTGACAACTTAAGACACGCAAACTGTTATCCTAAAGTTTAGAATACAATCAAGAAGACATTTCAGATCTTAGTTTTCATAAATGCCTTTTAATCTTTTAATAGTTTTTTCCGAAGAAATTATTCTTCAGATCATCTTTACGTCAATAGCAGTTTTTCGTAACTTTCTTCATAAGCCCAATCTTAAGGGAAAAAAAAGATATTTGTTCTTCAGATACTTTAGTGAACCCCCCAGCAGGTGACCGGCTTTAATCTCTTCACAATAAGCCTTTTACCTTCCTGTGCCGCTTCGTATCCATGGAAACCACCAGGAAGACGGACTAATGGAGATCCATGTGCTGAAACTATGTAAAAAGAAAACATGTTTACCGCAGCCATCGATGTTCAAACTTTTTCTTTTGTACTTTTCCATTGCAGCTATTACTTTTGTTCGTAACTATTGTAATGACTTTGTGTCTGAAGAATAAAAACCCACTTGCCCAGAGCTCAGTCAACACAGAGATTTATCTCTTTCCATAATCAATGTGTTCTCCAGGGAAAATGTCGAAAAAAATATTGGAGAAAAAAAGTGATGGCTGCATTGAAAAGGTGCTGTGGGTTAAATTGATGTCAAGTGCTCTCCTTCTGCTAATTGCTGGTTATTGAATAACGAACCAGTCGAGAGGAAAAGTCTCTTTTGTCAGTTGAATGTAAAAGATGTGCGTCAACATTTGAAAAGTTTCGAGAGTCGCTTTCTATGAATGTGTTTTCCACAGTGAAGTACAGCCGGGGTGATGGGCTGCAAACCCATGTCCCCCTCTGTTTTACTACCAGCACAATATAAAATACTTCACAGACATCCCAAACCCTCAAGAGTAACATTATTCACATTTCTCCTGATGTTTAAACACAATCCGGGAGGGAATTTTGATTTAATCCTCATCCGATTTATGGTTTAAGTTATAACTAGACAATACAGAGCCATTACACAGAGAGCCAACGAGAAACATACTTCACAGCCTTTACAATATCATCATCATCATCATCATCATCATCATCATCATCATCATCATCATCATCATCATCATCATCATCACAACTTCCCAGAGTCCTGCCATTAGCCTTGATGTAGAAAAAAATACCAATTTATTTTCATTGTTTGCTCCTTGGCCGTTTTAAAAGTTTTGAACGTGTTTTAATTGTTAATTGACTGCAAGTCTCACTAACTGCTAACCGCTAACCGCTTACTTTAAGGTACCTGCTAGTATTTGTCTAACCAAGTTATCGACTGTCTCCCTGAAACAAGAAGAGACACGGTTCGCTTACTGTTGATGTCATATTGACCCAAAAAAAAAAAAAAAAAAGACGAAAACTACCTACAGTATTCGCTGGAATAAAAAGTACAACCATGTCTAAACATTGTTTTCTCCTGAACGGTTGAACCCATATTTCAAGGTGTAAAGAGGAAACGGGGGGGAAATGGCGTCCCTGAAATCATGTCTGCTTCATTCTAGATGTATCCGGTGTGGAGAAGTGCCTGAATAAAATGCATAAAACATAACGCAGCGTTTCATTACGTCTCGCCTGATTTCTCCTGTCGCCATGAACGTGTGAATAATGACGTCTGAATTTGTGTCGAAATCTTCAATGCGGAGCGGCGGCGCGCGCCGTTCGTACTCCCATCAGCGCGCGCGCGCCGTTCGTACTGACTCCCCTCAGCACGCGCTCAAGTGGATCTGGCTGGCGCGCTTTGACTTACCGCCGCTTAAGTAGCTCAACGCACGTCTCCGCAGCATCACCATTAGACCCGTCTGTCATGAATCATGTGGGAAATGAAGAGAAAACACACACACACACATAAACACACACACACACACACACACACACATATACACGCACATGCATACACACATACACATACACACACACATACATTTAAATGCTTTTATTTGAATCCAAACTTGCGAGGAAGGGGAACAAGACACACACATGCACACACACACACACACACACACACACACAGCATACCGAGGTACCTCAGTTGTTTTCACTAAAACTGAAACATTTGGGGGTTATTTGCAACCTGATAGGCTGAGCGAACCTTCGCCAAGTCACGTGGTCACATGGACGCTGGTGTTGTTTGTCCTCGTCTCCCAGCCTCTTCTCCATCCCCCCAAACCTCCTCTCCCTCCTCCTTCTTCTTCTTCTTCTTCTTCTTCTTCTTCTTCTTCTTCTTCTTCTTCTTCTTCTTCTTCTTCTTC
>JAOPJI010000047.1:1518313-1530131 GCA_027122695.1 Merluccius productus | reverse complement strand
TTATCCCGCCCACACTGCCAATGGAGCAGCGCCAGACCCGACATCTTCCTGATGTGGGTCTGGCTTGCCAGGCTAATCATCATCACCACTTCCACCACTATCACCACCACTACCATCATCATCACCATCATCGCCTCCACCACCATCGTCACATCACTATCACCTCTACCATCACCATCACCATCACCATCATCATCATCATCATCATCATCATCATCATCATCATCATCATCATTACCTCCCCACCACCATCACCACCACCACCATCACCACATCCCATCTCTATGTGGCTAACGCCCTACTCCCAGACATTGTGGAACGCATGATTGACTCAAAGGTAACATAGGCTTCATGTGGAGGACCCCACACTCCTGACCGGACGATCGGTTCCCCCCCCAATTTGAGACTCACTATTTACCCTTGGTTTTCATGTTTGGGTCTTCTCTGCAAAAAAAAGAAAATAAATATACATTTTCAAATGTAGGACATGGCCTCAGTCGCCATGTCTCGAAGAACCACACGTAGCAATGGAAATGTCCACATCCCAAATAGATAGAGTAGGTAATCCATGAAGCCGCAAGCGTTTTCTCACGGTCATACGTTGTGAAAAGAATTGGAGGAATGCGAGGTTTGTGGGACCATCTGGGCGTATACGGCTGCGTGTTACGGCGCTGCGCGGCGGGCTGGTCAGAGAGGACGTCTCCGCGTCTCTGTGTTTTACACAGCTGGCCAGTAAATCACACCACAGCTGCACGCCAGGTGAGGGGTGTTCAATCTGCCGCGTAATCCCCCGCTCACATAAACAGTAGAAACCCATCATAACAGTTATTTATACCCTTTTTCCACCAACATTAGTGCGTACATGCAGGTTTGTTCGAAACGCGGGGAACCCTCTACAAATCGGTCACTGACTCCTTTCCCATTGCTGGTAGACCAGTATGCCTTTCGTTTTTCTGGTGTAAAACAAGAAAACATGGTTAGGAAACAGTACACAGGTGGACACTCTCACTTGTGATGTCACTAGAGGGTAGTGACATCACACTTTTAAAATGGCTTGTAATGGCTAATCACACTCCTGACCTGTTGGTCATAATAACAGCGATGTTAGTAACAGTTGCATTTTAGTAGCTACTCTTTATAAGTACTACTGTTGAGTCATTTATTAGACACTTTTATCCGAAGCAACTTAATGTGAATTTTAGATTCATGTCATGGAGGAGCAGCTAAGGGTTAGTTCATCTTGCTGACTGTGGACATTGGGGTTCGAACCCGAGTCAAACACCCCAAACAGGACTACACTAGCCCTACCTGCCCTAGTAGCTGTAACATTATTCACATAATGATATTAGCTCAAATAGTTTCATATTTCACATAGTGATATTAGGTCAAATATGTTCATAGTTCATAGTGTCTGTGTGGTCCTTCAGAGGAGGTGATGTCCATGGACCACAGCATACTGAAGGTCCTCCTGGAGAACCACGTCCTGAAGAACAGGGTGGTCCTGGGCCAGCTGTACAACGGCCAGCGCCTGGAGACCATCGCAGGGAAGTTCCTGAGGGTCTTCATCTACCGCACGGTAGGTCCTTCCTCACAGTCCCTGGTGAACCCCTACGCCTCACCCTATCTGCCCACAATGCACCTGTCTCTACCTGTCTCTGATGCCCAGTCCTCTCCGCCCTTCCCTGCCCATCCATAGCACCCAAACCTGTATCACCATATCCTTCATCCGACCATACACCCGACACACTGGGCATCTCTGTGTCATCACTGATGACTCGGAGATCCTACCAGTTCCCAGGTGACCTACCCTATGTCCTTCACCCTACCCTAGTACCCGTCCATCATGGCACCCACCCTCCTACCCTACACCCTCCCTGTCCCCCAATACAGTACCTTCTACTTACACCTTCGCCCTACACCCTACACTACCCATCCCCCAGCAGCCATCTTCCCTCCTACCCCACACCCTACTCATCCCCAAAACTCACATCTGCTCCTACTACCCACCTTATTCTGCCCATAACTTAACCCCTTTCCCCACACACCAATCCTTGGTGACCCAAATCTATCAAATCAAATCAAATCAAATGTATTTGTATAGCACTTTACAGCCGAAAGGTACCCAAAGAGCTTTACAGCAAAGCCATAAAACAATACATAACACATACATAACATACAAATACAATTAAAGGTGCTGTAGTGCTGCAGGGGATTAATTAAAAGTCTTCCAGAAATACGTAGAAAGGAGCGGACAGGAAGAGTCCACCTCAGAAACGGGAGGACTGCCTTAGTCAGAATCGAACGCCAATCTGAAAAAAGTGTAAAGTCTTAAGCTTCGATTTAGAAAAGGCTGAGATCAGTAGTGGTATGAATCGAATGTCAGGGTAGGGTAGGGTGAAGGATGACTCGGAGATCCTACCAGTTCCCAGGTGACCTACCCTATGTCCTTCACCCTACCCTAGTACCCGTGCATGGCACCCACCCTCCTACCCTACACCCAATACTGTACCTTCGCCCTACACCCTACACTACCCATCCTCCAGCAGCCATCTTGCCTCCTACCCCACACCCTACTCATCCCCAAAACTCACATCTGCTCCTACTATCCACCTTATTCTGCCCATAACTTAACCCCTTTCCCCACACACCAATCCTTGGTGACCCAAATCTAGGCTACCCAAGCTCATCATATCGCTCACGTGTTATTCCCCCGGGACGGCGGGTTTGTTTCCGCAGGCGGTGTGCATTGAGAACGCGTGTCTGGTGCGCGGCAGCAAGGAGGGAAGCAACGGAGCGATTCATCTGATGAGGACCTTGCTGCAGCCGGCCCAGAAGAACATGTATGAGATCCTGGTGGGAAACGGAGGATACAAGTGAGTTTGGGCCGGCGCCGGCGCCAGGACGGGAGGGAGGGAGGGAGGGAGGGATCCAACTTTCGGGAACACAGAGCAGAACATGTGCTGACTTGTTGCATGACTGCTCACTGCGTCGGTTCTCTTCTTCTTCTTCTTCTTCTTCTCCTCCTTCTCCGGGCCGTCGCTCTCCGCAGGATCTTCCTCTCGCTGGTGGAGGCGGCCGGGCTGACGGACCTGCTGAAACAGGAAGGGGACTTCACGCTGTTCGCCCCCAGCGATAAGGCCTTTAGGGGCGTGAGCGAGGCAGACTTCGCCCTCCTCAAGGGTGCGTTGAAACCGGGACGCTTCCTACCACCGTGCTCGTTGTTTCATTTGATGATGTTCCAATGATTCAGCTCCTAAACACATCTCAGACTGAGATCAGGAGATTCGGCGGGGGTCGGGTTTCCTTTTACTCATGAATTTAGTGATAGTAAGAACTGGGAATGGCTTTTGATGGATGTACTGTATGTCGTGTTTTTATTTTTGTTAATAATTATAATAATAACAATCCAATTAGAGACCAATGGATGATTGGGGGCCATGTTGGTACAAGAGCCAGGTTGAGGAATTAGGCCAAGACACCGGGGTTAGCACCCTACCTTTAGTGATCACAGGGAGTCAGGATCTAACGCCAGGTTCAACGCCACCACCTGGTCTCCCATCCAAGGGTGGACCAGGCCAGCCCTGCTTAGCAGCGCTAAGGGCCACACAAAGCACTTTTAATTTTCATGTCTCACAATTACTACATATACAACCATGCCAGCGGGTTGAATACCTCTGAACCAAGTGTCCGTGATCAATCAATCAAACGTTATTATCAGTGGTGGGCCGTTATCGGCGTTAACGTGCTGCGATAACGCAAGACTCTTATTGCGCGATAAAAAAATATCGGCGTTAATCTATTCTCAAAGTTGGGTTGGGAGCTGGGTCTATACCGGATTTCCACCAAGGAAGGTAAGCGCCGCGGAACGGCTGCGTCCTCTGCCCGGCGTCAATCCCCACCGGGCGCGTAACGGGTGGGTTACGATCGCGCAGACTTTTAGTCATTATTTAGGTAGCACACACATATTATGAATGCCTTCGACAGAATTCAAATGAGCCATTTTAATCTAGATTAATCTAGATTAATTCCAAGATTACAGTGAGATTAAACTACATTAAACAAATTAATCTATGCCCACCACTAGTTATTATACACTACTTGATTAGAAGACAGCTAAATGAAAAGGGCAGGTTTTGAGCTCCTCAGTCACTTACAGAGACCATGAACTTTGTATATTGCTATTAGACGGAAGACAACAATAAATTAATTGAACTCACCAAATTACTTTCCGCACGTGTTTCAGGTGACATGAACGCCCTGAGGACCATCCTCCTCTACCACTTCAACAACGGCATCTTCATCGGCGGGGGATTGGAAACGGGGGTGACCAACCTGCTCAAGTCTCTCCAGGGCAGCAACCTGAGGGTGATGTTTGTAAGTAGGCTACAAACACCAAGAAGTGACCTGAGGGTGATGTTTCTAAGTAGGCTACACACCAAGAAGTGACCTGAGAGAGATGTTTCTAAGTAGGCTACACACCAAGAAGTGACCTGAGGGTGATGTTTGTAAGTAGGCTACGCACCAAGAAGTGACCTGAGAGTGATGTTTCTAAGTAGGCTACACACCAGTGCATCCATGAGATGTTTCTTGCATAGCATAGTTCCCCATCTTAACTCGTCAATTAAAATAAAGTGTCATTTTGCAGTGCTGCACCTGTCATTATATTGGTGATTTATTACAATTGAATGACCTTTTGTACATTTAGCACGCATAATGGGGCATTAGTGACATCAAACAGAAGAGAAAAGCGTTGCGTGCCTCACACTCTCGTCCTCCATCACGTCTTTTGTGTTTTGTGGCTTATCCTCATGCCTCCCGCAGGCAAACAACTCCATGCAAGTCAACTCCGTCAAGGTGCCAGTGTCTGACGTCATGGCAACCAACGGCGTCGTCCATTTTGTCGACAGCCTTTTGTACCCCGGAGGTAACAAAAACAAAATCCCCCGCTTGGTCGGGGAAAAAACAAGAGAGCTGCACCTTGGCTAGCGTTGGTGTTGTGAGTGAGTTGTGAGAGACTTCCTCGCTTGTTGTGCAGACATCCCGGTCGGGAGCCAAGACATGCTGGCGCTGCTGCGGCGGATGATCACCTATTTCCAGATCAAGGTAGGGAACAAACGCTCCGCATGTTGAATCACAAGGCCTCCAGGTTCATAGTGGGCGGGGCCTGCTGCCACACCTTGCACACCAAACACACAGGTGTGTGAAATTCCCCTTTCCCTTGTTTAGGGAACCAGCTATTAAATCATTATCGTTTTAATGGTTTACCTTAAAAATAATGAATTATTGTGTCCTGTAAGGACACGCAGTCTTCTGTCCTGCAGGAGCTTTTCAACATATACTGTGTGTGTGTGTGTGTGTGTGTGTGTGTGTGTGTGTGTGTGCGTGCCTGTATATAATCTTAAACAAATCTTAACTTAATGATCCCTATCTTTGTGACTAACAGTACATCTCAGGATTCAGATATCAGGAAATTCCCCTTACCTTCATGAGTAAGTAGCACATTATATCCTACTATCACGACGACACAGAAACATAATGTTACTCTATTTTAGCTCTGTTAATATCTGTTTAAATCTGTGTAACTGTTTTAACTCTGTGGATATCTGTTTTGTTTAACTGTTTTTAACTCTGTTAACCTTGGTCTAACTCTGTTTTTAACTCTTTCCATCTCGTGATGTCATCAGAGCGGGTGGTCACGCGTGTCCAGGGAGGTACAGTAAACTAAAATACATGATGCCATTGTCAGGTTCAGTCCAGTTAAGATGAAATCAAATGATAAGTTATTCAATAATGAATCACATATGTATCATCATAGAATAGAATACAATAGAATACAACTTTATTGTCCACACAGGGTGGAAAACTGTTCTTGATGAATTGTTTCACAAATTTTACAACAATTAGTTTCCTTTCAGTTTTTTGGTATCGTAAAATCTTCTTTCTTCATTCGCAGCCCCAGAGGTTACCAAGGTGACCAGGGTCATCCAAGGAGAGAGTACTAAGGTAACCCGGGTCATCGAACGTCAGCCAACTGTCAAGAAGGTGACCAGAGTGATCGATACTGAGCCCATCCTGACCACAGTGACCAGAGTAGTAGGTAAATACAACGTGTTCATGGCCATTGATGTAACCATGGCTACAGCCTCCTGAGACCATCTTGATATTCAGATTTGCAATGACTTTCAGGCTGCCCTTGGCTGGGCAGTTATTGATTTCCAAATATGGGCGTGGCTTACGTTGTTAAAAAAAAACAACAGCCAATCAGATTTAAATAACAAAGTCACGCTCTTGCTCTCCTCACACTTACCGAATCAAGTTGGAAGTGACGCAAAAACATCTTCTGTTCATCTTTCAACATCGTTATTCTGTCTGTTCCAGATAAAAGTCTAGCAATCTGCTCCGTAGTTTGCTAGACTTTTCTCGGGTGCCGCCGTTGTTTCCTTGTTTGTCGTGAACTAAAACTCCCTCTATTGGTCCGTCCACTTTTGGGGGTTTTAAAAAGTTTATTTCGAGGGGCTGGAGGCCAGACTGAGCTTCAGCTAAAGGTGTGAGAAGCTGAAATGTGAACCGGTGTGATGAGGATGGTCTCACGAGGCGAGGATTAATCTGGGACGCGTCTGGGATGAATAAAGGTGAATAACGGAACGTCTTATCTGAACTTTCCAGTGCCTGAGTACTCTGTCGGCCGGGAAATCACCAACATCGCCATAGAAGGTCAGTCACAGATCTCTGCGTAATGACAGGGGACAGGTTAGTTCAGCTGTTAGGGTGTTTGACTCCCAGCCAAATGGTACTGGGTTCGAACCCCACAGCCTAACCTGTAGGCATCCTTGAGCAAGCTGCCCTAACCCCTACCTGCTCCTCAATGACATCTTTCTGAATTCACTGTAAGTCGCTAAATGACTTAAGTGTCTGCTAAATTAGTCAAATGTGTTAAAATGTGAATTAAAATGTGTAAAAGTTAGTTGACAGTTTTTTTCTGTTGTTGCTAAGGAGACACACGTTACTTCAGTACCGGCGAGGGGAGCCTCGACGCTGAGAGGATCTCCTCGGTCATCCATGGTAAGGCTGCGCTCCGTCCTCCAGGTGGACCAGGGCTACTCTGAAATCTGAGAGTACAAATCTGATTCCCTATATAATTCACTAATACCCATAATGCACTGTAAAATAAGTGTACAACTGATCACTTATTTCCTCACAATATCCCATGATGCATAGCAGTGAGATCTAACACGTGTCCGCTTGTTTATGCAACCAATACACACACATTTCCGAGGGCCTAATTAGAGTCCGAATTCCCCCTATTCCTCCTCCTTTGTTGTTCCCTTAATAGTGTACTGTATAGTGTTCACTAAAGAGGGATTAGGGAACAAGTGAACGACCTCGAACCACATGGCCCAAGTACCTGGACTTTGGACTTGTATGTCCAAAATAACGCGCTGTAGCGCTGTGACCATGTGAAGGGCGGTAAACGTGTTTCTCTTCCAGGTGACACCAGAAGGGCCTCCCCGTTACGCAGAGTCCCAGGTAAAGAAACTTAAACTTAAACTTAAACTTTTGGAGTCTGGAGATGTGCGGTTGCGCACACTTTATGGTTCTTCGTGGTTTTTTTGGCCCAATCGTCCTTTCCTTTTTGTCGCCAGCTGGGGCCAAGAGGAGAATGAACGTGGCCCGGAACCAGTGATCTGGGCTGGAGGGACGAGACCCCAGCAACCACCCAGGGATCGACCCAAACAGAAGAGGAGGAAGAGAGAGAAAGGAGAGGACAGCTCTGGTCTGACATGGTAAAAGTTTGCGGGTGAAATGGAGCACAACTGGTGTACGTGTACCAAAAAATACAAAATAAACCCAAACCACTTTGTTTAATAATTCAACGGTGCTTTTTGATGTAATATTGGGATGGGGGGGGGGGGGGGCAGTGTAAGAGGCCAGCTTGAAGAATTGCTGACCCCTTTCAGTCGCCACTCAAGGAAAACGTTGGCAGGACTACAGAAGAAAAGTTGGAGAGGCTATAAAATGTCTCAAAATCCATGCTATTAACCCCGAAAGCCTAAATTCCTAAACTGTGTTTTGCTTGCGCTGGAGGTGAGGTCTGAAGCAGGAGAGGTTTTAATGACTGTGGATGATGTAATGAATCTCTGGGCGATAAGGGAGCGGGCGTCGTACCGTCAAATCGTGTCGACGTTCCCATCGCGACATTCCTACTCCTCTACTTTCCGTTGAATCTCCTTCCGCTTGTGTGTGTGTGTTTCGCTTTTATTTTTTTATTTTTTACGTTTATGTTCATCTATTTTTGTTTTTAAGTTGGAATATTTGGATTTTTGTCTGTTTTTTTTTTTTACTGCTTTTGTATTTTCTTGGACAAAATTATTCCATAGCATTCCCTCTAAGATGTTAAGATATTTGAAACATATTTGTCATACGTTGCTCCTTACGATTGGTCCGTATGACAGCCTAGAACTTGGTCATACTCAACTCACTACAGAAACATGTATGGTGACGGAAAATAATAAATAAACACATGTGTGCTTGCTTGGTTTAATAAACCCTCTTCTTCCATCAAAGGTAAATTCACTTTAATTCCAACATAAGAGTCGATGAGTTTATACTGAGCGTGAAGGAGATGAGCTGCAGCACATGTGTAAGATGGAGAGCAGAAACCATAAAGATGGAACTTACTCAGAAGTATGGAAGGAGTTTCTGGGGATTTAAAGTATAAAACGCGTGTCCAAATGCTGAATTTAGTGGTGTGCCCAAACACACACACGCATACACACACACACACGCACACACACACACACACACACACACACACACACACACACACACACACACATCGAGGCAAGTAGCTTTGCCAGTTTACCATGTGGTCAAACAATGGAAAGGATCCCTTTGCATAAATATAGCTCTCTTACCTAAATAAATATGGCCAGGGTGATGAGAAATGAAAATGGACGCCCCTGTCTACATAAATGGGCTTTTTTTCCCCTTCACTTACATCTAAATGGATTATTTTACCAGACGATGTCCACACGCTTTCAACAGCCCTCGGCGAGCTTTCAACATGTATGTTCTGTGTTTCTTGTCCACTCGCGTTCATTGAGATGGCAAACTGAAATGATGAGACAGACTTCCGCTTTCTCTTCGTTTTACTATTAGGAAAGTGTCAGCGTATGTGTTATTAGTTTTGTGGTGTGTGTGTGTGTGTGTGTGTGTGTGTGTGTGTGTGTGTGTGTGTGTGTGTGTGTGTGTGTGTGTGTGTGTGTATATATATATATATGTGTGTGTGTGTGCACGCGTGTATGTGTGTATTTGTTAAATATGTCAGAATACCTCTGACTGAGATTTTGGTCGCTGCGGGACTAACAGGCCGTGTGTGAGCTGTCAACACCATATATATATATATATATATACATATATGTATATCATGCCCAGAGACACATATATAATAATGGCACTATCTATCTTCATGAACATGTTCAAACGTAGACATAAACTTTTTTGCCTCAAATATATACTTTGACATATCTGTATCACTAATTGACTTACACTTTTCATATAGATTTTGAATAATATGGTGGTTTATCATATGTTTGTTACAATAGATGCATTTACAGAAGCAATGTAACATGTAAAATAATGTTTTCATTAAAAATTAAAATGTAATGTTTATATGTACACACAAAAATACATAATTTGAAGGTTTAATTTTAATTATGCGTGCCTGTGTGTGTGTGTGTGTGCCTCTCGCTCTCTCTTCATCCATTCTATGCCGTTTTATCTTCTTTCGCTTTTTCTACCCGCTTCCTCAAACCTTTTGCACTTGGAACTTGCTACGCTAGAAGCGTGAGATGGTTTGTGTGGTCCCAGCTGAGGCTCCCCTCCCTGCCGCTGAAACCGCTGCAATATCATTTCTTCATTTCACTACTGGCTGCATAATTCATGGCAAGAAGGACTGGGGTGTTGAGGCACAAGGGCATTTGATCAACAGTGGCACTGGTGCTTGGTTAGCCAGTAGCTACATGGTCTGTGTTTAGTTACAGATTCCATTGACATATGTCCGCGGGATGCAATTTAGTGCCATCACTCACTTGACATTTTTATAAGGAACTAGAAAAAGTACAATTTCCGAAAAAAATATGGTGTGCAGCTTGCTGTAAATAAAGTTTTGAGTATCTGGTGCATTGTAAATGTGCAGTTGAGTGACTTGAAGTAGTGCTGTAGTTGTATGGTGGCTGCTAGGGTGTTATATGTTGCTTTGTGGGTGTTTTTGACGGGTGCTAGGTTGTTCTGCACAGATGCTATCGTTCTGGATAGTTGCTAGGGTGTTCTTGTTGGTTTGCTAAGGTGTTCTAGGTGGTTGCTAGGGTCTTCTGGGTAGTTCATAGGGTGTTATATATGGTTGCTAGGGTGTTCTTGGTTTAGAAGTCTAATTATTGAAAAATAATTGTAATAGTTTTGAGTAAATAATATAGCAGTTTGGATAGTAAGGTAATAAATATGGTTATGTATGGTTGATAGGATGTTCTGGGTGGGTATTAGGGTGTGCTATGTGGTTGCTAGGGTGTTCTAGTTGTTTCTATGGTGTTCTGTGTCATTGCTATGAGGTTTTGGGTGGTCGCTAGGGTGTTGGATGTGGTTGCTAGGGTATAATAGTTGGTCGATAGGGTATACTAGGTTGTTGCCGGGGTGTTCTGTATGGTTGCTAGCGTGTTCTGGGTGGTTGCTAGGGTTTTCTAGGTGGTTTCTATGGTGTTTTAGGAGGTGGTGTGGGTGTTCTAGGTGTTTTATAGGGTGTTATAGGTGGTTGCTATGGTGTTCTTGTTTAAAAGTCTAATTATTTAAAAATGCTAAATAGTAAGTTTTAAGTCTGATTGAAGTGATTTTTAGATTTATATCCTGGACCATGGCTGACCGACAAAGCATGTTGACACCATGTTCGATGTGTTGGGAATTTTGTAATGAATAAGTTAATTAATGAGTATGATACAAACACCTAATAATAAGCATGATAGATAGCTAAAAATGCACACCTAATTAGAAGCTTATGAAGTTTTACTCTTTTACATTTATTTTTTTGTGATGTTGTCGATATGTGCAGCCTGTGGTTTGAAGGAGAAATAACAGAAACAAAGAAAGAAAATGTGACTTGTGCAAGAAGTTCTGGTACTTGACGGTGGTACCAAGAATCTGACTATAGAGATGAGCACACGTATGATTATGTTGGATCGGGATTGGTGCCCCCTGAACTCTGACCTGTGCCCTGCCAGTCAGCAGGATGTTAGTGTGTTTAACCTCCCCTCTCTATCGTCCACGCCCCCTTCTCTCCTCTTATTCACTCTTCAGGGCTCCTCCCCTTTCTACTCTCAAGAGTGAGCTGTCACACAAGCACACACACACACACACACACACACACACACGCACGCCCATACACACACACATAAGCACACACGCATGCATGCACGCACACACAGCTGGGCACATCCACTCTGAAACACAGTCTCCATACAGTTTATCTACTAGTTATGTGCGTGTGTGCGTGTGCGTGTGCGTGTACACACAATGTTTTGGCGCTTGGTCTCTCCTTAGGCCCTCTCGGTCAGGGTGGGCGGGCGATCAAATCAGCCGTCTTTAGCAGTGCTGTTTTCATCTATTTTAGTGGACCCCCTCCATTCCAACTTAAAAGCTACGCCTCCCTTTCTAGCCACCACTGTTGGAGTTGCAGGACCACCTGCACCGAGACACTTACACACACACACACACACACACACACACACACACACACACACACACACACACACACACACACACACACACA
>JAOPJI010000047.1:1303780-1318706 GCA_027122695.1 Merluccius productus | reverse complement strand
ACAGTACAGAGACAGGTCATTAAGGAGCAGGTAGGGGTTAGACAGTACAGAGACAGGTCATTAAGAAGCAGGTAGGGTTAGAGAGTACAGACACAGGTCAGGTTAAGATGGGGTCCTACCATGTGGGTCTGTGGTGGAGACGACATATCCCACCAGGTCCACCTCCCCACAGGGGGTCTGGAGGAACTCTGGGTCCCTGAGGTTCAGGAAGTGGGCCGACTGCCGTGCCTGGAAATGATCCGACAGCCAATCCTGTCCCACCTGGATCACCGGGAGTATGGTTAACTTAAGCAATAAGCCATGAGAGGCCGTGGTTTACAGTGATTTTAAAAACAGCTAGGGGACTTGGTCTAAAATCACTGTAAACTGTGGCCTCTCATAGCTTATTGCTTTTATAAAACGGTGCCTAAAACGGTTACTAGTATAGACTACAGAGTAAGATTTCACAAAATAAACACACAGCAACAGAAATTGCGATCATTTATTGAAAACAAACCATCATTCTTTTGCCAAGAAAAATAGTTCCTCAAGACAGCAAAATGGTTGCCAAGTAACACAGGCTAGCATACAAGATAGCATACAGGCGCATTAATACTAAACATGAATTGTTCTGCGGTCACAGGTGTGTGTTTATAGTATTTTACAACGGTTTTGAGCCAATCAGAATCGAGGACCGGAACTATCCGTTTTATAAAACACCATTAGAGTTAACGTAGACACTTGCTATGTACTCTAGAGATGTTTTCTCTGTTAAATAATAGCACAACATAAGAATCACTCTGTTTTGTCAAACTACAACAGCACCAAATTAAAGTAAAAGCACTACACTAGGTACATTTTCAGCTTTTAATGATGCGATTAATTTCCTATGGAAAAACTTAATTTTATAAATAATTGGAGTTGTACAAGATCCCTTATTTGGGTGTGGGGTACCTGTACTTCCTGGAAGTGTGTCTTGGCGGTGGCGGTCAGCTGGACAGACGCCCCGGGGCTGCGCTTGTTGCCCTCGGCGACAGAGAGGTTGTAGGTGCGGTAACGAGCACCCTCCTTCAGTCGAGCCTGCAGGTCAGCTGATGGCCTCCACATGTTCAGCATGTAGACTGGATGATAAAACACAAGCATCCCATAATATAACACATCCCATAATATATCACGGTTACTATTTCATTTCATTTGTCATTTAGCAGGGGCTCAAAGACACCTACAGTGAGACCGGCATAACTGTTTGAGTCCCATGTCGAAGCGACCAGCATGTAGTTCCTCTAACGGCCTCTAGGTGATGGTTCACAGTAGAGACTAGCATGTAGTTCCTCTAACGGCCTCTAGGTGATGGTTCACAGTAGAGAATAGCATGTAGTTCCTCTAACGGCCTCTAGGTGATGGTTCACAGTAGAGACTAGCATGTAGTTCCTCTAACGGACTGTAGGTGATGGTTCACAGTAGATAATAGCATGTAGTTAATCTAACGGCCTCTAGGTGATGGTTCACAGTAGAGACTAGCATGTAGTTCCTCTAACGGACTGTAGGTGATGGTTCATGGTAGAGACTAGCATGTAGTTCCTCTATCAGCCTCTAGGTGGTTAACAGTAGAGAAAAGCATTTGGTGGACGCTTTTATCCAAATTGTCTTACAATGCCGTGAGTGCATACATTTTTAGTTAATTATTTCCATGGGATTATACACTAATTAAAACCTACTTTATTATTATAATCCATTTCTGCCAAGTTTGTTCCACTAGATGGCGGTAAATTCTACACACTGCACCTTTAAGGATTGAATATAAATGAGTTTTGGCCATTGACTGGTGCAAGGTGGCCATTCAAGTTCCAGTACAACAGACCCACCAGGGCCCCCGGGCGGCGCGCGGGCGTCCGCGACACACAGCTTCCAGACGGGGGTGACGTCTCGTCGGGGACAGCCTCCCTGGCTCTCCTGGGCTTGCTCCAGGGCACGTCGGCAGCGCTCCTGCAGCCCAGCCTGCCTCTTCTCCAGCAGGGAGCGCCGGTAGCTCTGTAGGACCACCAGCTGCTGCTCACTCAAGCACGCCTGACAAGACGGAGAAGGTGAGAAGAGAGGAGAGGAGACAGGAGAGATTTACTTAATCAATCCCAGACATGAAATGTGGGTGTTACAGCAGAGGACAGTAAAAATAATTTTAAAATGTTTTTAAAAAATAATAATAATACAACTACAAAAATAGACAAGTGTAGTTGAAACGCACAATAAGAGTAGTGGAAAGAATTCAAATGTGCCAAAATAAGTAAGACAGATGTTAGCTGTTTAACCCTGGCAGTGTTAATGCTCTAACAGCAGTGTTCCTACCTCCAGGTACGCAGGGTCGTTCTCCACCGCTTCATAAAGCTCCTCTCCATCTCTCAGCTTCTCCACCTCCTGCCTCCTCAGAGTCCTCTTCCTCTTACCTGGCCGGTCCTTACCTGTAAGACCCCCAACAGGTCAGACCATAGTCCCACTACTACACCCTCAAGGACCCCAATAGGTAAGACCATAGTCCCACTACTACACCCTCAAGACCCCCAACAGGTAAGACCATAGTCCCACTACTACACCCTCAAGACCCCCAACAGGTAAGACCATAGTCCCACAAGAGCCACAACAGTAAGAACAGTCCCTGCTATACCAGGCGAGTAAGCGAGGCAGGGTGAGTTGCAAGTCTCCCCTTCCATGTTAAACCCCCCCAATCTCTGGGATAGACAGTTGTAGCACCTTGAGAACTCACACTCAGGTGAGACCTCCAGCAGGCCCCACCGCAGCCAGACTGTACCTTTGTCTTCTGTCTCAATGTCGGACTGGATCTTGGCGTAAAGGGCCTCCATGCTTTTGTTCTTGTCGTCGTCAAACCTCCGAGTCTCCCGCTCTTCTGCTCGCCCGCTCCGGAACACAAAGCCGCCATCTTGCTTCTTCTCCATCCACTGAGATGAAAATTGGTTTTGCGACAGCATGGTCAATTTAAACAATGTAAACACTTTTTATGCGTTTAATAAGAACCACAATAAGAACCAGGTTAGTACTCCCGAGATTCTAAAAGGTAATCTTGTACAAGAAGGCGATGAAGTTTAACTGTCCTAACAGTTACAACAACTCTCCATTCAAAACCTAATAGACACGGTATGGTTACGAAGATAGGAAGTTAAGAAGATTGTCCTACAACCATGTCTGTTAGGTTTTTAATGGAGATGATAAACATGTAATGATGATGTGGGCCTACATCAATGACATCGCTCACTAAGGTGTCAGTTGTGCGAGCTTCTGTAGCTATCTGACTGACAGAACAGACGGACCAGACGGTAGCAGGGACCCACCAGGACGGGGTAACTCCTCAGTATGAGCAGTTCTACGCAGCCCACCGCCCCCCCGGCGCCGTACAGCGAGGACAGGGGCAGCAGGAAGGGTCGGGGGTCACGGTGAAAGCCCAGCTTGGCGTCCCAACGCGCCCGTCTGCTGCTGTTGGCACCGATCTGGAGGAGAACGCCACATCAACATCGTCACCATGGGCCCGAGTCAAGGAGGAAGAACTCCAAGTAAACTAATGGAGATGATGAACTCCATGTAAACTAATGGAGATGATGAACTCCATGTAAACTAAACTACAACCACCAAACCACAGGTTACTGGTGGAGATTATGAATTATGTTCAGCAAGTATGTGTGTTTGTGTGTGTATCGTATGTAGACATTAATGTGGTAATGTAAGGTTAGACTAGCAATGGTGGTGGGTCGAGGGCATTTTGAGTGGGTCGCAGAGCGTATGCCAAACCTTAATTTTTTAGAAAGAAGCCCATGAATTGACTAATGTTTCAATGTTAATTCATGTTTCAGTGGCTTACTATTTCATTGAGTTTAGCCCCAATTGTTGCAGCTTTTGGCTCATGTTTTCAACAGTGCATGAAGGTATTGTTGATTACTGCAATATTGGTTAAAAATCCCAATATTACCTTCAGCATGAGGCCCTCGGGGGCCTCCAGGGGGGAGCAGCCATCTTGGGAGCCCACCAGCTCAGCCCCGTAGACCATTAGCTTCCCTCCTGGCACCAGCCGGCCGCGGTGCAACATGGCCGTCAGCGGGCCGTCCAGCTGGGCTCTGATGGTGTACCAGCCGTCCGTCAGCCACACCACGCCCAGGGGAGTGGAGGACGGTGTGGGGGTCTGGTGGTCGGCAGGCCTGCTGGGTCTGTGGGGGTCCAGACCCGGGCGGACCACCCCACACACACACAGGACCATGGTCTTGGCGGCCGTGTCGTCTCGCTCCGTGATCTTCCTCAGTGCCGGGCGCCGGCTGTGGTCCACCTCCACGTCGTAGCTGGGACAGAACAACACACCCTGGGTTCGCTTTTCAAATCATGACTCAAAAACTTTATAATTTTCTTTGTAAAAATGTATGTCTTTAAAATAAAATAAAAATGTTATTTGACAATTTCATCGGTTTGTCCTTCAAATGTATTATTTCTCATGTATGTTGTCATTATAATAAGAACCCTGCTCTGTTGTAATCATGTGCAGGCTTTTTAAGATAAGTGAATTAACTTCATCAATCCCACACCGGGGAAATTCACTTGTTACAGCAGCGCAGGAGTCAAAAGTAGAGGAAAAGAGTGATTGAGTAATAAATAAAAACAAAAAATAAAATACAAACAAAATAAAGATTTTATTTTTTAGAAGTTATAAATTGTTGAAATAAACAAACCAAAAAACTCTATTCTATATCTCATATTATAGCATAGTGTAGCGTAGCATACCGGTACTTGAGCTGGAGGAGTATCTGCTCTGGGTTCAGCCAGAGGCTAGCCATGCTAGCAGGGAAGGCTCGCTCCATGGAGGCCAGTTTCCACACCACCCATCGGTAGTGGTTGTATGCCCACTCTGGGCTCAGCAGCTTCACATCCACCCCCGGACTGTCACACAGCGCCCTGGATAAAATAAGATAAGATAAGATCAGCAGCAAAAAGGGGATAGCGCAATAGCACGAAGCATTAGTCAAAAAGCAGACGTCTCTGTATGTATGTATGTCTGTCCTTCGATTATCTCGACAACCGTTCATTCGATCGACTTCACACTTGGCGGGTGTATTGCTGAGGACCCAAGGAAGTGCACAGTCCAGTCCTTGTCTTATAGTGCTGTGGTTCCCTGTGGGCTGTGACCCTTTTTTTAGGTCTGAAAATCTTTGTGACCCTAAAATGGATCTGCTTCTCCACACAGCGTTTTAAACCACATTTAAATCAACATCTGCCCGTAATATCAATGTCCCAGTGAATGTATGTGAATACAACATGCTAGTTAGATAGCTAGTTAGTAGTTTGCTCGTGGGTACGAATCATTAGGTCTTTATTAGTCTGTTTCAGTTCCTGTCAGATCTTTACAGGACAAGAGTAGAGTCTGCACATTGTATATTGCTCCTAATGTGTTTATTTTTAACCAATAAATACAATGTCTGAACCTCCGAATGAGCACATTCGAATCTGTGTCATGGACGAATAAAAAATGCATCATGGACTATCCAGGGGTTAGGGGTCAGAGGTGAAGTTGAGGTGCGTTACCTGTAAAACTCCTCCTTGCCCACGGTCCAGTCATCCTGGGGCACCAGCCAGCCTCCGTCCGCCAGCTGAACGCCGCCCCGCTCCCCGAGCGTTTCACACCTGAAGAACCGCCGGAAGGGGAGCCGGAACGACTCGGCATTGTCCGCCGTCACCGCCCACACCAGCTGGTGGACGCCGTGTTCATACAGCTGGCAGAGGACAGACGGGAAAATAGTAAATGGACTGTGGCCACTTAGTGCCTCGCATTCACCCATTCATTCACACATGTGTATGCATTTGTGTATGAACTTGTAGGCATCGTGGTGCAAGATGGCCCCTAACCCCTACCTGCTCCTTAATGACATGGACCCGAATTCACTGTGAGCCACTTTGGATAAAAGCTGCACATGACACGATAAAATAAAAGTGCCAAATTGTAATACGAAGCTCGGCATATCATAAGATACACAAACTTATGAATAATTATGCAAGTCAATGAAAATTCTCAATTGCCATTGAGAATCCTAAACAAGATGAATAAAAACCAGGACTTATTAAAAGTGGACATTAAACAGATACATTATAAACCATGGTCCCAGGAGCAAGGCGGAGCGGACCTGTTGGGGAGAGTAGCGGCCGGGGGGAAGCCCGTTCACGGCGGCCTGTAGAGGAATCCTCGCCACGCCGGAGGTCTTGGCCAGGAACAGACTTCCAGGGAGTGGCCGCACGGTCTGGCGCCTCTTCTTACTCAGTCTCATCTCCTGGAGGTCCCGTGCCAGACGGAGGTCCTGGAGGTCCTCAGGGGCTCCCTGGTCCTGGTCCACCTCTGGTCATAATAATAGTAATAATAATTTTTATAACAATTGATTTTATTTACAAAGCGCTTTTCATTAAAAAAAACATTTTGAGCAATCTCAAAGTGCTGTACAGAACATACAAGTAGGGCTGCAACTAAAGATTATTTTCATAGTCGATAAATCTAACGGTACTTTTATCGATATTTGGGTTTTTATTATTGCAATAGAGACGCTACACACCACCAACACGTCAAACATGACTTGACCGAAAGATGATGTCAGTCAGTGGGATTACCATGGTTTTCGGTTGCTGGGTCACCGGCCATAGCAGTACACTCCTCTGGGACGGGGTCGGTCTCGTCGTCATGGCGACCGCTCCCTCCTCCTCTGTGGCTCTCGGTTACTGTGGCGGGGCTTTTGGTTGCCATGGCAGCCGGTGGGACGTACAGGCTGGTTTCAGCGGGTGTTGGCGAGGAAGGAAGGGGCGTGGGGAGTTGTGGTTGCGGTGGTTTCTTGAAGGGAAGGTTGAACACGGCAGGGGTCCCGGACCTGGTCCTGACCTGGGGGTCTGGGTTGGTCTGGGAGGGGTCGGTTCTCCTCCTCTTGAGGAACGGAGGGACGAACACCGGAGCTCTGGGGCCCGAGGCCTGGGGGGAGGGGGGGGGGGGGGGGCCGGAGGCCGGGGGGGGAGGAGGGCCTGAGGCCATGGGGTCAGGGGGGGGCTTCTGATGGGTGAGGGCCACGTAGCTCCTCCCATCTCTAAACACACACACACACACACACACACACACACACACACACACACACACGTGAGGCATTCACCTGTTAACACCAGTCTCTCTGTCCAGCTCATCTCCTCCTAAACCGTTTTACATTTATTCATTTAGCAGACGCATTTGTCCAAGCGACTGGTTTAATAAAGTGGCGACCTCAGTTGATATTTTTAAAGACGTACCTGTGAGGCCCGGTGATGTGTGGCTCCAGGGACACCTTGTACTTGAAAACCCTCCTGTCTTTCAGTACACCTTTATTGGGTTAAAAACCAATCAACGTTAGAAGTTAGACTATGTGCAGTAGAGGTCGAACCCAGTGTACAAAATAAAAGGCCTCCCCAGTATTTCAAGTCTAGGACTCTGCACAAAATGTAATAAGCCAGGCCTGACTTTTTATGAGAATGACAATATGGTTGCCCTGTCCTAAATATTGGGGAATGAATATCTCATACATCTATAATGCACATTTTGATAATTAAATATTTGTTGGTCCAGAGTAACAAGACAGAGAGACCAGCTTGCCAAGTGGGGCAACCAGAAGCTCCCTGGCAACCGTTGCCGTGGAGCCCTGGAGCCAACCATCCAGCTGTTAAGGGAAACTTGGAAAACTGTTTTTGACATGACAAATAAATTGCACAATCCTTTTTTTTGTGTGAATGAGATTCTTTGCAACCAATTTACATTTTTGTAATTAACTTATTGCCAAGATATCATTACATTTGTGCTGTTCACCTTGGCGGCCATTGCTGAAATTAAAATTGAAATGCATTCTGGGATACTTCTTCTACCCCTACCTCACAAAGTCAGCCTATGAACCTGGGGTCGTAATGCGTTACCGTGAGGACCTGGGGTCGTAGTATGTTACCATGGGGACCTGGGGGCGTAGTGTGTTACCGTGGGGACCTGGGGTCGTAGTGTGTTACCGTGGGGACCTGGGGTTGTAGTGTGTTACCGTGGGGACCTGGGGTCGTAGTGTGTTACCGTGGGGACCTGGGGTCGTAGTGTGTTACTGTGGGGACCTGGGGTTGTAGTGTGTTACCGTGGGGACCTGGGGTCTTAGTGTGTTACCGTGGGGACCTGGGGTCGTAGTGTGTTACTGTGGGGACCTGGGGTCGTAGTGTGTTGAATTACCGTGGGGAGAGCTTTTAGCAGGCAGCAGAGAGCTGGCCCTCGCCTTATCCACAGTGCGATCAAACTCTTCCAATAACCGCCTCTTTAGTGGAGGTTGGTCTGGAAAAATGAAAATAATTTATAAAAAAATAAATATTTGTAAATTGTTTTCCTATGCATTATATGAATTATAAAATGTAATCAACAAATTAAACAAACTGAACAATGGAAAATTCACTTTTTTAAATGTTCAATAATGATTATATTTTGTTATTGTATTAAATCGTCACTCACCGGTCACATCTGCATCCTCTATGGATCTCTTCCCTGTTGCTTTGTGGGTTACCACCGATCTATTGACCGGACAATATGATTGGACCGTCCTCTTCTCCACCATGGCAACAGTCTCTACAGCCAGCTGTTGGCCTTCTTCTGAAGCACTGGTACCAGCATCACCCTCCAGATGTTCACGTGAATAGATGAAAGCTTTACTTTGTCTGGGAGTAATTTGCTCAATGGGCTTGTTTTGCTTCTCGGTTCTCGTTTGATGTGTGTTCGATAATGTTGTCAAAACATCTACCTTCTCCAGCTCACATTTATGGTTTCCAAACGATTCCTCTGAGGGAGAGCTAGCACCAGACATAGAACCAGCACTCTCTCCTTCTACATTTAAAAGGTTCTTCGCCTTCAAAAGATTCTCCATGGAGAACTGGACTTTAGTGCACTTTGCAGTGGTGAAGCTAAACTTCATTCCTTCAGGATTCCATGCACCTTCTCTGGATTTTTCTTCTGTTTTCAGTGATTGTGGAAAAACAGAGGCCTCTGCGTCGCAACTTAAGTCATCAAAGAGCGATTTAGCTTTCTGTAGGGCCTCAGCCGACACCTGTACTACCTCTACAGAGGCATCGCAATCACTCATCATGGCTTTTGCTCTTTGAAGAGCGGCGGCTGAAATGACCACTCCTTTACCACTGGCGGTCTGAAATCCACCCTTATGTTTTGGTGGAATCAGACTCGGAGATTGGCCGGGAGGGTTTCTTGTTGGAGCAGCTTGCTGTGGTTCTTTGTCAATTGAATCCTCATTCAGCAGAGTCTTGGCCTGGGTCAGCGCCTGGTCAGACACCGTCAACATCTTCCCGCTGGCCGTAGAGAAACCCCTAGCCCTACCCGGCTCACTAACCACACTGGGGCCAACCTTCTCTGAAGAGGAAGAAGACTTTGCTGTCAAAGCGGACCTTCTTAAAGTGGCTGGCTTAAAATAATCATTTTTTGGAGATGGACCGGGGAGAGGGCGTGTCATTGAAGCATCGCTGTTTAGTTTTTCATCTTGTACCACATCACATTCTTTCAGGAGAGTTTTGGCTTTTGTCAGCGCTTCATTAATCACAGAAACTTTCTTCCCACTCGCTGTGGAGAAACTGCCGTGACCGCGAGATCCACCAACCGATGTCGCCAAGCCTGAGGAGAATGACCCAGACTGCTCCTTCAGAGGTGCTCTCCTGGGGATAGAAACCCCATCCTTCCCCATTGGTTTCTTAAACCCACCGTTGCACGTTTGGTTGTCATCATCACTCCTTGTGGCAGAGTATGCACAAGGCCCGACACTTGCGTTTGCAATTTCACCATACTTCTGCCCAGGTTCTGTGAAAGTGTCATTTTTAAAGCTGCAGTCACTTTCCTTTTCATTGGCCATTACGGTGTTGTCTACGTCATTACACTTCCAGTGTTGAGGTGGAGTGCCGTCCTGGTTTTCCACAGCATCGCAATTGATGAAGAAACTGCTTGCTGCTCGGACAGCTTGTGCTGAAAGGTGAATCCCTCTGCCACTGGCCATGAAGAAACCTCCCTTCAGTTTGCTAACTTTAGTCATGTGCAGCTTACTATTCTCACATCCCGGTTGTTCAGCTTTAGGTTTATCACTTAAGACCGTTTGACAAAAAGGCAATTGTCGGCCACTCTTAGGCGTATTATGGTTAGGAATCTGTTGGTAATGTGAAGCAGTGCCACTGTTTACCGATACGCGACAGGAGCTGTCAGCAGTATCTGTGAATGGTAAATAACTGTCCTCCAGGTCTGCAAACAATACTTTCGCTTTGCTCAAACACTTCTTGGAAACACTGAAGGACTTGCCACCAGCAGTTTGAAAGCCTACATTACACTTAAGGAGATATTCCTCCTGGTGATTTGGTGTTTTAGTGCAACTAGTAATATTATTGTCACGCCCGTTTGACACATCAAAGGCCGTGAGAGTGGCTTTAGGTTTGGGGATGTTGGATACATCGACAGTAAAGGAGGTTGCGTTCTTTTTCAACGGACGTTGGAACGACGTGTCGGATTCACTGTTCAAAGTGGAAGCCATGTGGCTGCTGCTTCCGTGAGGAATTTTGATGTTTTCATTGAGATGCTTTTCAGCATCAGAGCTAAAACTGTCATCAAAATCTATGCCTGCCAGAAAGTCTGGGTCCAATTCTGCATCTGTTGCTTTGGAGGAAAGATCGTCTTCTTGAGGAGCTACGCTTGGCTTGGCAGGTTTTAAATGTGAGAGATCCAACTGGGTGGGCATCTCCTCTAATAGGTTGCACAGCTCAGTGACGTCGGCTTTCTGTGACGCAGTCAAACGGTGTTGATTATCCACACTTTTCTCACCCGAAATGGCCGGAGCAGAGGCCTTAACGGAGGCCTGAACAGAGGCCCGAGCAGAGACCTTAACAGAGGCCTGAACAGAGGCCGGAGCAGAGACGTTAACGGAGGCCTGAACAGAGGCCGGAGCAGAGACCTTAACGGAGGCCTGAGTAGAGGCTGGAACGAAGGCCTGAACGGAGGCCGGGGCGGAGGCCTGAACAGAGGCCGGGCCGGAGGCCTGAAGAGAGGCCTGAACGGAGGCCGAAACAGAGACATCATTCTGTATGATGGACTTGTTCATTTCACTCCTCCTGATTTCGTTCCTTGTGGTGTTGTTATGTCTGGTGAGTTGAACACTGGAAATGCTTTGCTCCTCAACCTCTTTAAAGATATCCCTGGCTCTTTGCAGGTTTGCTGAAGAAATCTTAATTCCCTTATGTGAAGCCGTTTTGAATCCAGATGACCCATTTGTGGAAAGATGAAAACCTAACCTGTTTTGCTCCATCATAGCGGTCTGACCTTTAGTATTGTGTGTAGTATACACAACATCCCCACCGAAGTCGCCTTGTCGCCTGACGGGGTCTTCAATCATTGGTTCAATGCCCGATAATGAGTGGTCATTGACGGACAGATTCAACTCGGTTGGATCTTCCTCTATGTTGTCAAAAAGGCTCCTTTCCTTCTCTTTGCTTAGCGGCGAAAAAGGAATAAGTCTCTGTTCTGTCCCCGTTGAGTTCAAACTGTGGACTGATTGACCCTGGACGACGGAGGGAACAGGGGAAGACGTTTGGGCAAGTTCTGGGAGATCAGTAGCGCGAGACAGGGTGCCGCTGTCAGGAACTATGGTGGGCTTCCTCTGATAGCCCGTCAGCTCCATCTCTTTATCGTCATGGTGACCGCCGTTCTCCCTCTGGCTTGGCTCACGATTGGTTAATATATTCTTGTTTCTCTGCTTGACCAGAAACAGACAGGTGGAGGGGGAAAAGCTGTGTTGTGGTTTATTTACAACCTCGGCCATTTGAGTGAAGTCCTGGTCTAAGGCTTTGCAGAGCTGGGACATGTCCAGATCATGGCTGGTCCCGGTCGCTGCAGAAGGAACTGGACCTCGTCCTGTCGTAGAACCCTGGATACTGGGTGGGAGATCTGCGGTGGGTTCC
Organism: Merluccius productus; assembly: GCA_027122695.1. Taxonomy (NCBI): domain Eukaryota; kingdom Metazoa; phylum Chordata; class Actinopteri; order Gadiformes; family Merlucciidae; genus Merluccius; species Merluccius productus. The sequence continues at coordinate 1,306,718 of JAOPJI010000047.1, read as the reverse complement.
TGCTGCTTCACACACCGTTCTTGTTCTGTGATAAAATACGACAACACAAGAAAGTTAGGTGCTTATGTGAAATATTTCATATATAATCAGGTCATCCATTCGAAATATTACATATCATAAGAAAAAGCCTTAAATTATTTTGTTTTTTTTACTTGTTTAAGTTAGTCAAAAGCAAATACTTTGACACCAACATTTTAAATTAAAAACAAGCAGTAAATTAAAAACTAGCAGTAGTGAATGGTAAAGACATACCAGAGATGAGGTTCGCTTGTAGTGCTTTCTGAGTTGGTTTGTGTTCTTCCTTTACTTCAGGTTTTGGACTATGAATGGCGTAAACAAATTGTCTTTTTTTCTTACTAAAAAGGGACTCCATTTTCAACGATGGCGCTATTACTTTGGCAGGATCCGATATGCTTTCAAGTTTCCCTGTAGAATGTCTGGATTCCAATTCTTGTTGCTTTCGCTTTCCAGGATCGTCAACAGGTGGAGATGGATCCAAAGCGGCCTCTGTGATCTCCGTCAGACTGATCGGAGACCACTGACTGACTCCACTAGTAGCTTCAGCGCTAGGCTCTCTCTGACTGGGGGAAGACGGGGCAGGGGGGCAGAGGTCATTCCCCTTCAGCTTCTCCTCCTCCTGGGTTTTCCCGGAGGTCTCCGCAAGCCTATCTACGGAGACCTTCCTAGCGGCGCGAGCCCGCTCCTTCTGCCTCCATTTGATCCGCTCCTTGGTTTTCACTCGCCGCAGAGCCGAGCTGCTGTTGGTGAAGAATATAGAAAGGACGTTTTCCGCGCCATCCAGGACGCTCATCACCGTGTCACGGAGCTCTTTGTCGTCGATGGCGTCCGGGAGCGTCTGCTTCCACTGGTCGTCGCTCTGGTCCAGCAAGGAATGCTGAGAGTCCGACGACATTCCCTCCTGGCTGGTCTCTCCACCGCCGACCACCGCTGGTTTCACATCGACAATAGGAAGATATTATTTCATGTAAACTTATGTAGCCAACATGCCGTTCTTCTAGAGCTAAGTGACTTCATGCTAGAATAGAGTATTACCTGTTTTACTAAATGTGTATATATAATAAATGGAAATGATTTCAATATTAATTCACAAATAATCTGTACCAAACTACTGTAGACCCTCTACCCTCCCAAAACAGGGATCATTTTTCTTCTATTTTTAACATTATTTTTTGTGTCATTTAAATTGAGTCGTCATACTTGTGTCGCTATAAATAAATACAATCAAGGCAGTAATGTTTAGACTGCTACTACTTTAGTTTTATTTTGTAAATCACCAGAACTGTACGAAAACAGTATATAGTGCTTACTTTGCTCAGTGTTGGGTTTCAGGGCGTTGTTGGGCGACAGCACGTTGACTCCAGATACGTCCGGAAGTGATGAGAAGAGCTTCCGGACAAACTACAGAACAATAGTAGATCATCTTTCCAACTCCATTATCATTCCGACTTTCTAACTATTAACTAACAACTTTCAACGACAAAAACGGTATTGTCTAACTCAAACTTAGAAACAAAGTAACATTAACGGCCAACTATTATAGAACTAAACTAGTCTCGATAGTTTAGGAGACAGTTACTATAAAACACGATACTCACAATAACTTTTTTGTCTTCAGATGGACTTATAGGACAGGTCATCTCCTTGGGTTTAGCTACAGAAGAGATCAGGAAGATAAACCAAATCAAGCCATATCTAAAATGACTCAAGAAGTTCAGAATTGAACACAATTAAGATAATAATTAAGAAATAATGATAATAAACATAATTTCTTCAGCTTTCCTTAACAGAAGGTCTGGACTATCTAGTCAGGTACGACACCACATGGGGAGAAGGTTCAGAGGTCCAAAAAAAGGGTGGTTGGGTGGTGGGTGGTCTTACTCAGGATGAGGGTGGAGGCGACGGCAGGTGGGGTGTTGAGGGAGCTAGTCCAGGACATGTCAGGGTTCACCTGAGCCCCCAGACTCTCCATCATGTTCTGGGAGGACCACCGGCGTGTTAAATTAAAGGACAACTTTGAGATACAAAGTGAAAGAGAGACAGAGATGAAGTAAAAGAGATCTAAGCAATGGAGAGCAAGGGAGAGACAGACCAACATGAGAGATAGAGAGAGAAAGACAGAGACAGATAAAGAGCGAGTGAGAAGAGACTGACCGAGGCTCGCTGGGGCGTGTCCAGCAGCTCTGCAGGAGACGAGAGAGAAAGGCACCAATGAAGAAGAGACAATGTTGACCAATGTAAACAAAGTGCTGAACAACAACAGGATGATGATGTCATCAGGGTGACAGCTGCACTTACCAAAGCGGTTCTGATGGTTTCTGCTCTCGAACAGTTTGGTAATGGGGGTACTGGAGGAGGAAACACAGCATCACCACAGAAATACATCATCATCATCATCATCATCATCATCATCATCATCATCATCATCATCATCATCGTCATGTCGAGGTCACTGGAGCTATTTGGGCTCTTGAAATGACACCTCTCTACAGATCCGGTCCAGCATGCCAGAGCACAGTTCAGCACGTCCGAGCACCACACAAATACAAATACAAAATACAAAAAAATCCAACAGAGGGCAACTAAAAACTGACAAATATGGGGTGAAAACTGTGCTTTTTTTAGAACCACAATAGGATAGTCTAGTGCAGGGGTTCTCAAAGTTTTGATAGGTGAGGGCCAATTTAGGAACCCAACATTAAACTGAGGGCCGCCAAAGGGGCGGGAGAAAAAAAAAAAAAAAAAAACCTAAAACAAATACCATTTGTAATCATTTTAATGACCAGTTTGCATCTCTACATTTATCAGTTATTGCAAAAAACACATTGTGTGTATGTGTGTGTCCTGGTGTGTGTGTGTGTGTGTGTGTGTGTGTGTGTGTGTGTGTGTGTGTGTGTGTGTGTGTGTGTGTGTGTGTGTG
>JAOPJI010000047.1:986098-1003921 GCA_027122695.1 Merluccius productus | reverse complement strand
TGTGTGTGTGTGTGTGTGTGTGTGTGTGTGTGTGTGTGTGTGTGTGTGTGTGTGTGTGTGTGTGTGTGTGTGTGGAGCCTCTCTTATTCTATGTGTCAAAAATGTACATGTTTGCTTGCACTTGTGTCTCTTGCAAACGGATGTGTGTGTGTGTGTGTGTGTGTGCGCGCAATAGAATGTACTTAATTTGTTATTGTATACATGTCCATTATTATTTTTTTATTTTTTTAACCATATCCTTTCTGTGGTTTATATAATTTGGTTTCTGAGCATTCTTCCAGACAATGATGATGATGACTGCTTGTTGTACATGCCTGTTGTCACGCTAAGATTCCCTGAAGGTAACAGAAGTGTACTTGAAGAAACAGGGCAACCCAGACAGACTGGAGTTACAGCAGTTGTGGAAAGTGTAATAGGAACGTGTGAATAGGTTTAATGCATTAAATTGCTCTGTGGTAAGAGAGGCTGTAAAACAAGACTGTATACTTCTATATATTGTTTATACCCTAAATTGAATGCACGTCTTCTATGCTGTTGTAACATATACAACACCTGTAAGGACTACCTATGAAGCATGACTATTCTGAACATCTTAGTTACTGGATCCACACTGCTTCACTCTCCTGTTGATTAGATTCCTGTATAATAATGCTGATAATTGTATATTTATTTTAATAAAAGGCTGGTACTCTAACATGAAACACTTATACGTTTGTTTTTCCAGAAGAATCTTTCCAAAAACATAGACATTCATATTTATAATCTACACACAGTATACAATTTGTAATCTCCAATGTCAGTTCGGTAGATATTAAAAGGTAAGCAATTTAAAAAAAGTGTAATGATAAATAAATAAAGGTCTAAATGAGCTCTGAGTCCATGTTTAAATAAAGCGAGCCTTATCATTACTACGAATTGAGAAGATGAGCTTTCACCGTGTAATCGAGAACTAACCACACATTGTGTATTGTGTTATCGGATAACAAAACAACACTTGAGGATCTGGAAGTCTCAATCGAGTTCCTCAATCAAACGGCGGGGTGAATGTTTGGCGTTCTGGTTTGGCCTGGACCCTCCGAATGGTTCTGGCATCGTAGCGTCTTCAGCTCCTGCATCAACCGAGGGCAAGCCCCTCTTGGAAGCATCAAACAATGGGTTGCGATCACTCTTATTGAACAACAAGGCTGGGCTTGAAATAGATGCCGCCTCAAAAGCCAGGTCCGTGTCTTCCTCAGAAATAGATGCCGCCTCAAAAGCCAGGTCCGTGTCTTCCTCATCAGAATCATCATCATCATCACCTGATATGATTTGTATTTTTGGTCTGGATCCTTCCTGGTAGTCAAGGAAGCCTGTGTAGTCCTCATCTTCGGTGTCCATATCCTCCAGGTCGGGCAGGTCGTCGATGCACAGCGGCCGGTGCGGCTGCAGGTGAATGGTCTCCAGATGCTCCGCTTCCTCCAGTTCGGTCACCAGAGGCCCGGGACCGCTGGCCGTCATCATCAGCGCAATGTCCTCCGGATCAGAGGGAGCAATCGGGGGCAGAGGAGCGGGCCGCTTCCGCTCCCCCTGTCCTCTCCCATGTTCTTCAGTTGCATGGCATATCCCCATATCCCGTTCATCTTGTAGATGCCCTTCATCTGACAGCACAGTGGCGCTACTCACCTTCTCTTGAGCCTCGATGTCTGACCTCTCTGGACTTTCCTCTCTCTCTTGATCCTCTTTCAGGATCTCCTGCATCTCATTTGGGCTGGAGGCGCGATCGCCTTCTTGCTCTTCTACCGCCAAACCTTCGTCCAGTTGTTCAGCCTCCAGATCTCCGCCTGACTTCTGTTCGTCCGCCAGCTCTACTGGTTCTCTCTGCCTCTGTAGGAACTCCTCTTGGGCTTCCAGACAGTCCCGCGCAAAGGCCTCCATCTTCTCTCCCCGTGAGGAGACAGCAATCATCTCATCGGTCTCGTGCTCTCCACAGGAGCTCTGAATCTCCACTTCAGGGGAAACCTCAGCCTGACCTAGAATTTGTAACAAAAAAATGTCATTTTGAAAGACACACATGACCGTTTACCATTTGAGTAGACTAGACGGTGTTTACCTTTCTCCTGCATCTCTCTGAGGCGACGTCTCTCCATGGCCTTGTCCCGGATGGTTGCCATGGCATCCAAGCTGTCCTGCAGCTTCCTTCTCTCTCGCGTCTCCCACATCTCCCGTTCTTTGCGCTCGGCGTCCATCCCCCCGGCCGCCCACGCCTCCGCGCACGCCCGGTCTTTGGGGAACACGGGCCGGTCGTCGAGGTAGGTGAGCTGCCTGAGGCGCACGATCAGGGTCCTCCTGTAGTTTGGGATCTTCCTCACCGCGTCGTTCCCCATCAGGTTCACCACGCGCAACTGCGGCATGCTCTCCAGCACGCCGAGGATCTCCGGGTCGCCGAGCAAGTTGTGGGACATGTCCAGGACGCTGATGGAGAGACACTCCCTCAGGTGCTCGATGTCCCCCACCGTTTCCAGCTTATTGTGGGCGATCTGGAGCGAGCCCAGCTCCGGCAGACACGCTAGGTTCTCCACGGTGTGTATGTAGTTGTTGGAGACGTTGAGCGTGCACAGCTTCTCAAGGGAGCCCAGGTTTTCCAGCTTGCCGATGAGGTTCTGCTGCAGGAACAGGCTGCGCAGCTCGGTCTGGGCCTCCAGGTTCTCGATGCGCCGCAGCCCGTTGCTCTCCAGCCAGAGGCACCGGAGTCCGGTGTACTCCTCCAGGTTCTCTATGGTGGAGAAGCCTTTAAAGTGCAAGTACAAGGTGTCGTTCAGGTAAGGCGTGTAGTACAGCTTGTTTTGCTTGCAGTGGTCCTTTAAAAACTTCTTGGTCATTCTCGGCCCGGAGGCTTTCTCCTCGGCCTCCCGGTGTGATGGTACTGAAGTGGGTTGGTCCTTCTCGTCGCTCCGCTGGGTTTGTATGGAGGAGTCAAGTGTATTGGCATTCCCCGTTTCGATTCCGTTTATGTTCATATCCTTTATTGTCTTTTCTTGGATCTCGGCGGGATACATAGTCGGACAATATTGCCGTATAAAAAAATATTAATTTCTTTCTAGATCGCAAAGCTACGAAGTCCAGTTCAGCGGTTGGGCTTGTTGGCAAGAACGCTATTTACTTCGTTTCCATGGCAACGCGGCACCACCACCCATCACTCAGCCGGAACCCGCTTTGTTTCGGGTCGGAAACGTTTCGCTGTTGCACACACACACACACACACAGCGGGGACACGTTTGCGTGGGGACACAGCGTGGGGACACAGCTGGCTGTCCTCCGTGGGAAGCAGGTATAACCCGGGACGCGTTTGCATGGTTAAGAAAACCGAAAGTCCATCGGTCGGTGGACGCTTAACACTTTAACTTTATAATAACTTTATAACACGTTTACACGTGATATGCACGCATATGCGATCGCATCCCACGCGTGGATTTCACTCCACGTTGGATGTTCATTATTAAAGTGGCGAGGATAACGTTACGTTAACGAGTGAAGAAGTCGTATGGCTGAAGTTATCGCTGTACCACTTTTTTTCAAAGGTGGTCGCAAGTTAACCCCATTGCTGTTACAATGTTAACACCATTACAATAGATACGTCCAAAATGTAAAAAAATAAAATAATATAGGCCTATGTGTACATTTCTTTTTACAGGATGGATGCACACGAAAATGCCACTGATTGGCCTACACTGTTGCAGGGCTTCAGCAGAAACCAGTATGTCATGTGTGGCTACGTCACTACTGAGGCCAGCCTTCAACAGGTGCTAGAAGTGTTCAAACGCACCAACACGACCACCTTCTGCACAAGAAACTCCACAACCATGCTATGGACACCAGCTGAAAAGTATAGCCTGCGATCCATTATATTCAGTAAGTCCAGCGGGCCGCACGTCCAGTACGATGGGGTCCCATTCATACTGGGTGGACGCAAAATCCTTGAATGCCAGTTTGGACCTGGAAGGGAACATAAGAAGAAGAAGAGTGAGGAGGGGGAGAGCGGGATATCGTCGTCAGCAGGGCATTACTATGAACCAACCAACAAAAGACGACAAGTGACGACAAAGAAAGGCTGTGAAGCAAAACTGGTTATTAAACAGATCTACAGGTTCCCTCAATACAAGATGGACGGCGACAAATACCAATCACCAGAAGGTGGCACAGTTAAACTAAGTTTACTTGAGGATCTCAAACAAATGAAAGATGTGATAAGAGAAGAGAGATATTATGTTGAACTCCCTTTAGATGAGGCCCACACAAACCATAACCAAGAAGGCTGTGGTTCAGATACGGAGCAAACCATTCATCCTCAGCTGACCATGTGGATTAAAGAGCTGGTGGAAGAAGGCATGACCGACATCATGGAAATCCAAGCCACACTGAAGCGGTATATGAACGATAGATTGTCAGACACGGCAGCGGCTAACATTTCAGATATCGCGTACTATCCCAAATTGAAAGAAATCAAGAATCACATTATGTGCCAAACAAGAAAATTAAAGCATAAATTGACAAAAATGGATCAGGTGAACCTCAGCCGAAAACTGGGACAATGGAGAAAAGAAGGAGCAAAACAATATTTCCGGCCTTACAGAAGAGCCGCTTCTACAGGACAAATGAACACGAGGGATATCAGACAGACCGGCCCATTGGAGCAGAATGACTCATCATCATCTCCTGCTGCAGACTATGAAGTCTATGAGGAAAGTTTGCTGTTTGTCCACCAAGAAAAATGGCAGCAAGGCGTAATAATGCACTACGGTAATGCAATCTGCCTGCTCGACGCAACATACAGGAACACAAACTATGACCTGGCTCTATACTTTGTGTGTGTGCTAACAAACGGTGGCTACATTGTCGTAGCAATGTTCATCATCCAGCACAAACAGGTAGTCTACATCAGGGAGGCGCTGAATATATTGAAAGGCTGGAATCCATACTGGAAACCCCATTTCTGGATGACGGGTGACAGTGAGGCCGAGTGTAGCGCACTGCACCGTGCCTTTCCAAACACTTCAGTGTACCTGTCTGACTTGTACAGGGAGCAGGCCTGGACCCAGTGGATCGAAAACGCCAAGCACGGTCTATCCAGAGAAGAAGGAGAGCAACTCATTCGACTGCTTGGCAACATTGCTGCAGCGCCACCTGGGCAGACAGAGGATCAAACGCACTACAACACTTCTGTAGGCGAGTTAAAATCCTCAGCACTGTGGGAGAAGCCACACGTCAAAGCTTGGCTAGAGACTAAATGGCTGCGTCGTCCCGAGAAGTGGGCCAGGGCCTACAGGGACGATATGTACCATCTAGCGGTGGACACTAACAATGGAGTGGAGTCACTTGACAGATTCTTGAAGCACAGCTTTCTTAAAAAGACCATCGGAGACGAGACGATAAGCAGCATTGTGGATACTTTGATCAACAGATACCTGCCAGCTCGGTGGCAGGAATATGTGTTTACACAGTACAGCAGGAATGACAAGTACAGATGTTATCGTCCACAGGTGCCACAGTCCTTACAAAACATTCCAGCATCCACTGCCAAACTCTGCCTTGTCAACATGGAGAAAGCAGAAGAGATCGGGGAAAGCTGCGTCAGACCCGTCAACATTGAACAGGGAGTTTTTAAAGTCACGTGGATGGTGCACTGTGGATTTCGGGACAACTACCTCATCGCCTTCCTGTAGCTGCCGTGGTTACGTTCAAACACGTATGCCGTGTCAGCATTTCTTTGCCGTGTTCCTGCACCACCCCAAATGGGGCTGGGACAAACTGCCATCCTCATACCTCAAGGGACCTTATATCACAGGCGAGTGTGATAGTGATCGGCCACCTGCACACGGGGATGAACAAAGACAGAGGGTACATTGAGGATCTTGAGGATACATCGAGGACAGTGGCGGTATGTATGTTGTGCATTTACGCAAAATTATTGACATGTTAGTGTGACAGTTAAAGAAAATGGTTTTGAAGTCTAATAATGATATTAACATTTTCTTCTATTTATAGGCATCTGAAATGGCTATAATTAGGAACAGAAAGAGGTTACATGAAGAGCTGGAGCGCCTCAAAGCCATGAGTAACAACTGCTCGAATGTGGAGGTGTTGTCTGATTTAACCATGCAATTGTAAAACATACAAAAAACGTCCTGAAGTGTTGCCTGCTGAAGTCACATGGAGGCCTCACATCGCTCCCACCTGCCGCACTACACCACCTCCACTTGTAAAATAATTTTAGCATTTTAAAGCACTTTAATCTAAGTTTGTGCACGGAGGCTGATTTCCGAGCAAAGACGAAAGGTGCACAGGACCCTGGCCGACAAAACTGTTAAGAAAATATATTTTTTTACAATGGTTTATTTTACTATAAAATTATATGTGAACACAGTTATGGTTTGTGCCCATTTCTTTGTCAAATAAAATACACAAGCAGGCTCATCACTACAACATTGTTGTATGTACCTTTAAATGTGTACAATTGTGTATATATCTGAGGCAGGCAATTGATTCTAGATGGGAATTATGGCATTACATCATTAAATAAATGACTCAATCATTTCTAGTTGTTTGCCAATTTAAAGGTCCCCTTTTTACCACCAGGTGTGATGTTGATTAGCCATTACAAGCCATTTCAAATTCTACCCTCTAATGACATCACAAGTGGGAGTGTCCACCCAGATGTATGATAGATAGATCAGCCTACCAACCTACCCAGTGGACTGTACCAACTGGTAGGCAAGGACACATCCCCATCCTCTTCCAGATACTCTGACAAGCTGTGAAAGACACATTTTCCATTCTTTCCCCCCACATTTTTTTTTCTTTTCCACTGTAGTGACAGGTTTAGCTCATTAAGCAGGGTGAATATATCAGGTATGCGAGTTTGTCTGTCAGTGAAGTGCTCTGCCAGCGAGATAGACAATGCTGAAGAATAAGACAAGAAAATTAAGAAGTTTTTAGCATCTGTATGTCCAACTCAGTGAGCAACTACAAAATATAAATGCAACTTGCTCTCCCCCTTCCAACCCCCCCCCCCCAATGGTTGATTATATAAAATATTTTGAACTAGTAGTCTGCCTTCCATCTTTTGAGAAATTTTGTAAAATTGAGAAACTATTATTCTCCTCAGGTGCAGTGCGACATTTGTCTCCAATGGGCACATGAAATACATTTGCTTGAAATGCCCAAAATCAAATTAAAATAATAACAAAGGTGTGTGTGTGTGTGTGTGTGTGTGTGAATGTGATGCTCATTATGAGCTACTCTACTGTTAACCATATTTGTAGTAGTCCATTCTGATCGATATTTCCTACCTGACAGAATGATCTACCCATGTTTGAACCACATTTATAGAGGTAGTGGTCCATTCTGATCGATATTTCCCACCTGACAGAATGACCTACCCTACTTTTAACCACATTTATAGAGGTAGTGGTCCATTCTGATAGATATTTCCTACCTGACAGAATGACCTACCCATGTTTGAACCACATTTATAGAGGTAGTGGTCCATTCTTTTTTATTTGTATACTTTATTTTTTGTTATACATGAACATAAAACAAGAAACAAGCAAACAAAAGAGGGCTAGGACATGACACTACATACATTTGAAAGTAGGTACAAATAAGAAAAGCATAGGTAAGCCAAGGCAGCGGCCCCAGCCCACCGGTCTCTGGGATGGAGGGCGGGTTGGCTGGTCACACTGGGGAGGTGTGGGGGCAATGTGGATTTTAATTTTAATTTTAGATATGGTAAACCTGTAACCTGTGTGTGTGGTAAACCTGAGTCCAGTTTGTAGTTGTTCTTTCTTTCTTTTGCTTGGGGGCAGGGAGTGTTGGCTTGTGCGTGCAGTTGGTCACTGGTTTGAGGCTGGTGTGAGGGTGCATACCTGTGTTGCGTGTGGGCCCACAGGATAAACCAGCTATTACCACACCCACAGAGATAACCTCTGTCATGACATAATTTACCAACTGCTCTGGCTTTACCCTCTTGCCATCTATAAGAAACTTGCTTTATACCAACTGTTACAACCCTCAAACCATAGCTTGTCTCAAAGAAGGCCCAACATAATTACAGAGTCAGGGTTTTAGCAACACAACCAATTTATTAACAAAACAATCATGACAAATGAATCAAAGCTGGTGAGCCGGCCAAAAGGAACAAAAAGAAGAAGAGACACTCAGACCAACCCGCAAAGGGCCGTAGGATCCGGCTCTCCTCTCTAACCAAAATACAAATAACTAACCTAACGAAATAAAGCAGCGAAAACAGGACTACCGGACTCACCAACCGAAGTTATAACAAAAGCAAAGCTTAACAGCAAACAAGCACACAAAAACTGCTGGGGACAAAGAAGAGCCCCAGACCAAGCCACACTGCTTCCTTTTAAAGTCCTCCCCTCAGATTAGGGCCACCTGGGAGAGGAAACACAAGCACATGGTCACCAACAAGTTATATACATCCCATCAGGGGGGGGGGGGTATGTAACACCAACATCTACCTGTGTCGGAGGAGCCTAGCATGGCATGTGGTAGGGTCTACTGCCACAGCTACTGTATTTTAAACTGATTGCTCTCAACAGAACTGTGTAAATAGGGGTCTGTGACGTAGCCCCAGCTAGTTTAACCCAGAAAGCGATGTGCACATTTGTTCCAAGACAAAACAATGAAACAAGACTCCTCTACTAAAATATCAATATCAATACTGAAATATTATGCATTCCAAGAGAAAATTGCGCACAGCCTATATGCTGGACTATACCTGAAAAAAAGCCTCCCGTCCTTTTCTACGACTAGCTTTGACCTTCACCACTTTTACCAATTCACATTATACCTAACGACACACATAATTACTTACTTTATAGTTGTCATGTGTTATGATATATATATATATATTTATATATATAGCCTGTGAGAAAAATTGTAAATCCCATGGTCAACCCAACTGGTTTTGTTGCCCTATGTGCTAGTTGATAACCATAATGGGTATTGTTTATAGACAATATGATGCCAGGTGGAATGTAACTGGGTGTGTTCAGAATGCAGGTTGACATGCTCTGACCGGCATTCTTTCAGAAAGTATGTTTGGCACAACACTAATCTGTCAACATAATTGGATCTGATTAAAGGCAGTCAATATTCATGAGGCAACAGATGTGTGTGTGTGTATTTATTATGCCATTAAAGAACAAAACACAGCGTTGCATAGTGTATACTACTGATGCTACTGCACATACTAAATGCTGCCATACTGTAAATGCTGCCATGCTGTCATACTAGTTCTTAGGAATGAAAACAAAAGGGGCAGCAGTCATTTCTAAAAAGTGTTCTCGTCAATAAATTCTAAAATCTGAAAAACATGAAGTATATGAATTATTATATTATTAATATTATTAAATCATTATAATCAAGCAGTAATGTTTTAATTATTAGTGCATTCCATTGCTGTTTACCATCTAAAATGGCTGTGATGTTGTTTTCATGGATCACCTTACAGCTGTTGTTGCTACCAGCCATGTTTTCTGGTGTTCTGACAAACTGAGCAAACAGTTGTTCAAGCAGTCTCCAAACTTGTCTGATAGGTTCAAACTCAAAATTAGCTACCCTCATTAAAAACACAGTACCTCAACCTGTCAGGAAGTAAATGTAGATCCGAATGGGCTACTACATATATTAATGTGGTTAAAAAGAAAATCTATCAGAATGACCTACTACCTAGGTTAATGTGGTAAAGATGTGTGTAGGTCAACCTGTCGGGAAGTAAATGTTAATCAGAATGCGCTACCAGCCTAAATGTGGTAAAAAAAAATGTAGCGGTAGGAAATATCTACATTTTGCCCTCACCTGACCCGAGTCAGACTGATAGACGCTGGGTCTGGGAGCGGCTGCACACCTGTGATGCATGAGCAATCCAGGATAAAGCAGCGACTGCCACACCTGTGTCTTGTGTACGTGGGTCTGAGGAGCCCAGAAAAGGGGTCAACAGGTACAAGGCCGGTACACACTGTATTCTGTGACTTTGATTTAAGATAAGATTGACTTACTCATTCTCACGATGATCTGAGGAATGTTGTAGATCTTCAAACTGTAAATTCTCATGTAGGCTGTGGAGGGTGTATGTGGAGTGTGTGTTGTTGGTGGCTGGTTTACAGCCTCACCTGGCCTGAGTCAGACTGATTGGACTCTGGGCTGGGTGAGGCTGCACACCTGGGGTGCATGAGCAATCATGGCACCCAGGATAAACCAGCCACACACACTCGAGGAGGAGCCACTGTCATGACAGTTGTACCATCAGCTCAGCGAATACCACCAGCCTTAAACTCCCAATAAACTTCTTGACCTACTATCTATCCGTGTCCTGTGTCGGAGGCCCCCAAAGAAAAGCCACTTAGGTGGCGTGAGGTGAGGACCAACCCTGCCACATAGGCCATGCCGGGTTGTGGTGTAGCCTAGCCTACACACTTTTAGTTTTTGACCAAGTTTTCCACAGTTGTATTTCTAATCTTAAAAAGTGGCCTGTCCCCACTGGGTAGGGAGAGAGCAGCAGGCCCAAGTTTAGGAGTTTAAGTATCTTGGGGTCTTATGGTGCGTTCCAGGCAACCCATAACCCGTGATTTCACGGCTTCATACTCATGACTTTATTAGCGTTCCAGGCAAGTCACGACTAGCAAACAAACAAACAAACCTGCGGCTCCGTTTTGATGGTGTCCGCGCCAGCAAGCCAGATCTGCTCACACAGGTGCAATGACTTTTATGGAAACCTCACTTCACGTACACGAGCAGAGCTTGGATTGCTGGTGCAAAGACGTTCTGTGCGCGAAGATAACAAAAAAGAAACCATCAAACTAAACTGACAAATCGACATGGCCGACCGTGCCGACAATGTGCGGAATTACATTACGTTGCCTATTCATGTCTATCTATGTATATTGTCTCACCGTTGGTCATCAGTGTCTGCGGAGCATCAGGGGAAGCCATTGTTGTTTATGTTCGTGACGTCAAAAAACTAACTGGGAGTACATCTATCAGACACGAGTTCACAGGTCGTGAGTTACGGGTTTGACTGCCATTCCAGAGCACTTTCACGGGTAGAAGGTCGTGAAATCACGGGTTACGGGTTGCCTGGAACGCATCATTATTCACAAGTGAGGGTAAGAGGGAGTGTGAGATTGACAGACGGATGGGTGCAGCATTGGCAGTAATGCAGGCACTGTACCGGACCGCCGTGGTAAAGTGGGAGCTGAGCCGAGAGGCCTGGTTCATGGTCATGAACTCTGGGGCATGACCGAAAGAAGAAGGTCCCGGATACAGGCGGCCGAAATGAGGCGGTTCCGGGTGGCCGGGCTCAGCCTTAGAGATGGGGCGAGGTGCTCAGCGACCTCGGCGTAGAACTGCAGCTCCTCCGAATTGAGGGGAGCCAGTTGAGGTGGCGCCTGGTGACAATGCCCTCTGGCCACCTCCCTTTTGGAGGTGTATCAGGCACGGCCAACTGGGAGACGACCCCGGGGCCGACCCAGGAGCCGCTGGAGGGATTATATCCTCCAGCTGGCTTGGGAACGCCTGGGAATTCCCCAGGAAGCGCTGGAGGAAGTTGCCCGGGAAAGGATGCCTGCTGCCTCTGCCCGGGAAAGGACGCGTATGAGTTTTGACGTTATCAATCTCTGCCATCCAGAGTGGTCGTGGAAATTGTCTTGTGAGAGTAAACTTCTTGAAACGTCTTGTTATATCAAAGCAGTGTTGATTTAAGAGAGTACGCACATCCATCCACCTACACTTCAGCCGGACCGAGATAACACTGACAAAGACGATGCTGATATATACAATATGGACCGTTTACATTTTGCATTGTGACAATAGCTCACACGGTTCTTTACAAGTTAAGACAAGCACAGCTCACAAATAGGCCTACATACATTTCCAACCACAACAGCAAACATTTATTCTGTGTCCCTTGAAAAACAAAGTGTTTATCCAAGGAACATGCCATTAAAATATACCACAAAAAGACTTTTTAAAGACTATAGACCAGTGTGGTGGAAAACAAGTGTGATGTAATAGGTAATATATAATAGTTATGTAATATTATATATAGGGTTAGGGTTAGGGTTATATATATATATATATATATATATATATTTATTTATTTTAAATATATAATATAATATATTTTAAACAATATACTAATGAAATCATAAGTTTCCACAGTCTCTAATGTCATGTGAGCCACCAAGCCTGGGGAGAAACCTGCAGAGGACACAGCAGGTTGTTGTTCCTCCACCAGTTCCCAGTGGATGGCGGCGTGCGGCTCCTTGGACGCCCACGCCTGGCAACGGCGCTTCTCACGTTACCGAACTTTCACGTCTGGTTCTGGATTTTTTGTTTTGTTTTGCGTTACTCCCAACCGGAACCAGCACTCTTGGGATTTGGATTTCATTTTTTATTTTTTTTGCGTTGCGAAACGCAAACGTGAATTGAGCGCATTTCGGTTTAGTGTGTTTCCCGCTGGAGCTGAGCGACTCGTGATCACGCGCACGCACACGCGCGCGCACACACATACACACACTCACACGTGCGCCATGTAGGCGGTCACGTTGAGCAGTCAGTCCCAGAGGCTCAGACAGGTGTGTGTGTGTGAGTCCTGAAGAGCCCAGGTCTGGGCGGACCCGGGCAGAGTTGAACCTGGTCTTCAGTCCCAGCTAGAGACCGCCGCGGCGCGCCGCCCGTGATGTGATGTGCTTGGACGACAACCGCTTGGACTTTAACGAAAGAGACGCAAGAGACCCTGAGGTATGTTGGAACTAGGGTAACTATAGGCTATATTAAATAATATGAATATAATATTAATGGTAACACGTTTAGATGAGGGGACCACATATTCAACCATTAACTAAGTGTGAAGAGGAGGCCACTTCAGAATAGGGACCTGTTTGGGTTAATAAGTGTCAAACTACTGGTTTATTAGCGATGAGTTCATTGAGGGGGAACCTCTTAGTTAATGGCCTCGTAGTTGTTGAACATGGCCATTAATGCGTGCTTTATAATGACTAATAAAGAGCTATTATGCTACTAATATGTATGCTCATAAGCAACTAGTTAATGGTGAATATGTGGTCCCTAATCTAAAGTGTTACCAATAATAATATTATAGGCTATATAGCCTATGACCCATAGGGCCTAGGCCTATATCAAATATTCCAGTTGACATAAATCATCATGCAAATGTGTATTGTCAGTTCGCACGGCTCAAGGTATATGCCAACATGTGTGCCAACATGTGTGCCAACATGTTATTTTCCTCGTCCCCAAAGTAAAGCCTGCTGATGGCGTTCCTCCATCAGCTGCGACTCCTCCTCTGGAAGAACGGACTAGGGGTGGTCCGCCAGCCGGTGAGCGTTATGTTAATGTTTTGCCATTTGATTAATTACACATTTGTACACTTTTTTTTTTTTTATTGATGGGACTTAGAGCCCTGTTGAAGAAATAATAACAATAATGAAAAATTAAGTATTTGGGCTGGGTGATTTAATGCGTAGGCCCAGAAACAGACACAATGACAACATAAAGACAAACAGGGGGCAAATCATGAGAAAACCCCCCCAGAATAAAACAAATGTATATGTTTGTATGTATAATTCATACAATTATTAAATGATATCTTAATTATACAAAAATAACAGCAAATGGTGTATCATGTTATATTATGGCTGCTCAGGTTGTTACCACGTTGTCATAATTCTATATTCGTATTTCAAGCTTTTTGTTCAGTGGCTGTAACTGAGCCATCCACATACCTTGTGTTCCCTACACACTGAACACAATGGGAGGCAATTGTTGTTCTCAAGGCTGATGGGATATTTCTGTCTTCCAGGGATGGTCGCTGACTGTAATCATTTGGCCCATCATCATCTTCATCATCTTGGCTGTCACCCGCAAGCAGTTCCCCCCTCTGATGAAAGAACCATGTAAGTCTTTTCTCTGCTAAATTAGATAGTTGGATAACACTTTACTCTATAACGAATAACGTACACTTCCACGTCATACACTGTGCACACTATGTACTTACTTGCGTAGTGCGTGAATTTCGACCGGGGCGTGTCGTCTCAAATCCAACGCGGCCGTTTTGCACTTACCGGAAATGACGCTCGCCTCTTCTTCTTTTTAATGGCGAATTGAAATCGGGCCAAACATTATCGCATACATGTGACCGCCAAAATATCTGCCGGCTTGTTATCTCAGTTGACTTCATGTGAAATCAATAAAAATAAACATTAATTCGACCGCCATTTTCACAAATGCTGGTGGTCCCTCCCCTTCCGCTACGTAGCCAAGATGGCGACCACTGAGGTGTCCAGCATTCCTCACTCTTCCACACGTACTCGTAGTTCAATCCTCCACCTGGAGCACAAACTAGTTCATACATCCATGGTTATCATTCACTATCCAATTAAAACAGTTCATACATCCATGGTTATCATCCACTATCCAATTTAAACAGTTCATACATCCATGGTTATCATTCACTATCCAATTTAAACAGTTCATACATCCATGGTTATCATTCACTATCCAATTAAAACAGGTATTTAAATGAAGTCATGAAAAAAAACGACTGATCTTGGATGGCAGTGCAACTGACATGACCTCAGTTACTGACTAGGGTGAAGAGAATTGTGAACCAGATTCAATTTGATACATCATTTGCCTGATGGAGGTCTAGCACCAAAACGTTGTAAAATAAATGTATCATTGCAAGTTAGACAGTTAGACACTTTAGAGACATCCACTGCATGTAGTTTTAAACATTTATAAGGGGCGTGTTTGTGTGCGAGAGATCAAATTCAATGACTGCGGAGATCTCTGTGTAATATGATAGCACTGCGTGTATCAATACAGGAGGTTATTGAGTTATTCTGAACAATAGGGCCTCCCTCACCTTCCTGTGGAAAAAGGGGTGGGAGAGGCCCTATTGTTTGTCTGACTATGTGGGTGAGTGGACCACACCTCAAATAGACAACAGCCCTATCCGCTTAGATCAAAACGGATAACCCTGAAAGATGCACATATGCACCTGTCGTTGTATGTGGTACAAGTTGTATGAGGCCCTATCCAGAATCACTTGCAAGACAACAGTGTCTTAGTATTTGAAGAAGCAAAACAATGTCGCTGAGTAATGGGTGAAGCAGGGACAAGGCCTACACAACAGGTACAAGTTTATACACTAGTTCACATTAGTGTGGGGGAAGAGACATTATACCATATATTTGGGAGCTGAGGTTCTCTTGGTACGCCACATTTCACAAACATATGTTGACTAGAAGGTTGTACAATAATCTCCATTCACATTTATTAACAAGTGATTAGTCAAATCTTCCATAAGCATTATGAGTGGGTTCTTCTCTTTGAAATCTGCGTCATGAAAGAGGAGCGGCTTTTTTCTTTTGTTTCCCCTTTTCAAATTTGCGTACAAAAATGATTGACAGAAGAACAACGTGTTCACTAAGAATTTCACAACACATGCACAAGGAACATGCCACGCTTCAGTTCAGCCACTTCTCTAGGGCCGGGCAATAAGTAAGGGATAATGCCCGACGAGGTGTCCATTAACAGAAATTAATGGACGATGCGGAGGCGTGAACCATCCAACGCGAAGAAGAAATGAATGGTCACTTACGAAAGAAAGAAATATTTAATCAATTAATAATACTTTAATGTGTTTTAGAGTAACATTTGTGAGTTTTTTTTTTTTTTTTACAAGTCGAGCAGACTATTTAATATCTCCCGTATGCAGGCGTTGCCAAGCAACGTGGCCGTAGCGTCTTCATAGCGTCAACGTCTTTCCTAGGTGTACATTAACACTTTTTAACCTACACCCTCCAGCCAATCAGAATCGAGTATTCACACAGACCATGGTATAAATCACTATTATATCAGGATATCGTCTTAGATTTGCTAAGACACAGGAATATACAGAAATAGGCTTTACCGTGTGGTTATTTTATATAGACTATTTTTTAATTGAATTACCAGAAAACATCTCATTATCAAGATATTAAATGACTATATCGGGATAGAAGATTTTGATTTTTGTGTGGTGTGTGGTTTGCTGCACTGTGGCAGTTCCACACGGGTCAAAGGTTCAGACTCCCAAGGTGCAAAACAAAGCGGTACAGAAATAGTTTTGTTCCTGCAGCCATCATTCGGGCACACAGTAACAACGGGTAGCATCAAATTCTTATTTATCCATTCGCATTGTCTTTTTATTAGTTCTCGCTATTTGCGCACATTATCTTGATGCCCGTTGTCCATGTATTGTTTATTCATGTGATGGATGCCTAATGTTTCCTGTGAACTGTAAACTTTAACTGTAAATAAAGTAACCAAACCTCACCTGCGGCTGGCTGCCCCCTGCTCTGCGGTACGGTACTTCAGAAGGCATGTGAATCATTGTGATCCTCTTCTCCAGGCTACGTCCGACCTCGGAACCTGCCCAGCACCGGCTTCTTCCCCTTCCTGCAGACCCTCATGTGTAGCTCCGACAGCACATGTCACAACACGTCACGCCTGCTAGACACACAAAGGTATCTCACGTTTGGATCAAACCGTGTTTAATCTGATTTTAGACCCGACTGTATCGATTGTGTGGATATATTTAGGTTGTAATGCTGTTACATACAAAAAAAGATAATCATGACCAAGAAGGTTGAGACATATTTAATTTATAATGAAAATAGCATTTATCATTCCATCAGAAAATGACCAATTATTACCAAGACATGAGCAAATAATAAGTAATGTAGTCCTACAAAAAAAAAGGAAAAAAAAGCATAAGCTGCATATCACATGACTTACAGGAAAAGGTGTGTACATACGTTTTGTTCACATGCAAAAAAACACACATTGGCATTGCAGCATCACACTAGGGGGTGATTAGTCAGAGTGCCTCCTGGGAAAATGGCCACTGGGATATTTCACATTAACAGCAGCCGCAATGGAGGCAGGTGTTTTCCCCAATCATAAGATGCCACATCGTCCATCAAAACATGTAGACGGATAGATAGCTAGATGCTCATTTTGTTTATAACTGACAAAGCAAAAAAATCCCCTTAACACCAAAAGGCTAAATATTAATATATAATCTCAAACAATAGTGTTTTTATTTTCTACTGCTATTATGTTTTACACTTCTTTTTAAGAAAAACTGTAAAATTAGTAAAATGGCTGTAAAATGTTAAATAAGTAATCAGGGCCTAAAAAAATATAAAATACCTTTGGTCAACATGCCATATTTTCTATGCCAGCTTTGTTTGCTGATGTATTAGCTCACAAACTCAAAGACATTTCTCTTTGGCTTGTTTATTTACTTTGGGTCATGAAAGAGCTGGAATTACATTCACAGGGTGAAAGGTGATAGTAGAAAAACTGGTTTTGTGCACATGGATATCAGAGGTTGTGCTTAGACTAGTCATTTTGACTGACAGGGTCATAAAAATCCCGTCAATCTATTTTTATTGGTCACTTTAATTTTTTTAATGATAATAATGACATGTTCAATAGCGTTTAATTTTAATTCATTATTAATTAATATTCAGTCCAAACAAGCTGAACAAATAATCCACACCGTGGATACACACATCAAGTGACAAGGACCAGGTAAGACGCAGGACTCAGACGCAGGACTCAGGTGCAGAGGTTACGCTTAATAGCTTTATTGTAATGAAACAAAAGGGCTATGAAGACTACAACTGATCAAGAGAGAGTAAATAAACAGGCTATGAAAGGTAACAACAAAAGATCGCTCCAATCGGAGGAAGT
>JAOPJI010000047.1:899345-910787 GCA_027122695.1 Merluccius productus | reverse complement strand
CCCCCCCCACCCCCCCGCCCCTCCCCCCGCAGCCCGCCTGGCCTCGGGGCCCCGATCCCCCTTGGGGGGGGGGGGGGGGGGGGGGGGGGGGGGGGGAGTTGAGGGGGGCAGGGTGGGTGAGGGAGGTGCTCCATCGGAGGGAGGGGAGGGGGGGGCCTCTTGTGGGAGAAGATGAACCTGGCTCCTCAGCACTGAGTCCAGACATTCATACACAATGGGTCCATTCACACACATGTCTGATAGCGTGGCCGATTGGGGGAGGGGCGCTGCGAGGGTGGCGCCCACACTGGTCGGAGGACCGCAGAAATTGCGCTATGGTTCATCTCAGTTCATATTTACCGCTTTTTTTGTTGTCGTTGAAGAATTCTACTGTTTCTGTTTATTGTGATCGCTCAAGATCTCTTTATTATTTTTTTATGTCCTTGGTTCTCTCCGGGCAAACGTCGAGCTCTGTTTTGTTCTCGTTTGAAGTAGTTTTCAGTTTGATTTTTGTGGACGACGGCTCCAATAACATAGCAGTTATGTCGGCGTGTCTCTCGACGCATTCAATGGAGATGTTTTTGCTTTTTTTGCAACATGTAGCCACTCATTCTCATTCGCACCCACTCGCCGTCTCAAACTTCATTTGGGGCAGCTTCCTCTGGAACGCCAAAAAATGAAATCCGCACACTTTCCTCTCCGATAAGATGCAGCCACGGATCCCACGAGCCAAGCACAATGGATCTAATTCTTTCACACTCTCGCACTCTCTCGCTCTTTCTCTCCTAATTTTTTTTTATGTTGAACAGAGTGCTGCATCGCAAATAAAACGCCAGAGTACCCCAGACGCCTTCTAGAACTGGAATCCCTCGGTTGGCACGTTGGTGGAAGAGTTGAAGCCATAAGTTCCACCTTGGATGGCCTCTGGGACCAGGGCGTTGTCTTCGTCGATCTGAAACCGAGGGCACATCCGCACCGCGTTAGAACCGGCAAGCTTTGCGTTGCAACATATATACATAGTCAAAAGAAACGTGACCCCGTGATGCAACACAGGCCCGTCCCACCCACTAGATCGGGGGCAGGAGGTTGAGTTTGCAATTGAACAACATTAGTTAGTTCCGACCGAGTCATTTGATTGGACAAGAGGCGTTCCATGAGTGCTGATATTCAGTATAACGGCACTGGGACCTTTAACTACACACGTATCCCTCCTATTTACAGCTGTTCTAGTTTAACCGAAGTAGCTGGCCTGCGGTAACAGGAAATGTTTGTGTTGCTTGGCAACAGTCCAGTCCTTTTCGTGTGATATTGCTTAATTGAATCACCCATCTGTGCAAGAGTGCGACTACCAGCGCTTCGATGGTCCTCGTGTGTGAGGGGCCGACCACACAGGGACACCCCTGATGTAATCTCGGACCCAGCAGTCCTACTATGTTATAGCAGAACTTACAAAAATTCGAGATGCAGCCATGTATTTATCAAGTCGCATATCAGTTACGATGAGAACTATACGTCACGCGATGTTTCCCATTAGGCCTACCATGTTTAGTAGCCATTATGCCCGGCCCAGAGAGACCGGCTGTAGTGCTTTCCGTTTGAGGGGTTATGAACGGAAAGGCCTACATTTAACAAATAATTAATAATAATAATAATAATAAATCAACCTGTCGAGAACTCATATTCTGCATGCATGGTGATGCGTCTCAGTCACGAGTGCAGTTATTGTATTTAGTGTTAGCCTATATATTGTACAATTTCAGAGATATATTGGTATACTTCATATATTGTATGTAATATATACAGACAGAACAGTTATATTTCACATCAAGACCGATCTCCTTCGAGCCCTTCTATTTCACCGCAGGCTTCGCCGTCGCCTTCGTGGGCATTTCATTTTGCCAGATGGGCGCTCGCGTCTATTCATCTCGTACAGATGGCCGCTCGTGTCTTTAGTCATGCAAGTCGTATTTCGTATTAAGTCGTATCGAAAAAAGAAAGCTAACAAACGGAGGAGAACAGGCTAGAGGAGGGTTTCAAGTAGCCATACTGCAACACCATCTGCCGAATGTTTGGATTTAGGAAACCCTCTGTAACACAAGTCCAAAAAACACTTACGTCATCAGAAGAGAAGAACTGGTCGATAATTTCATACGCCAGCTTGTAGATGTCTTCATTTTCATGGTTCTGCAGCTGCTCCACCTTCTCCAAACCTTGGGAAACAAGCAGGTCACATTCACAATATTGCTTGTTTTACAGAAGTAGCCTTAAAGATGTACTTTTTTGTAAGACACCATGCTATGTTACTGGTGATTAATGGGGGTTAAATCCAGAGGTCCTAAGCCAAACTGACCTCCACACTCCTCAATGAGATTTGCAATGGTTTCTGCCTCCTCGTCGGCCATCTTGAGGATGTTGCTGAGGCCGTCCAAGACCACCTGCACCACCTGAGCATCCTTCACCGTCAGCAGGTTGCAGAACGGAGGGATCACCTGCTTTTCGATTAGGTGCGCGACCTAGTGGAAGTCAGGGTACAGTTGAGGAAACCACTTCGTAGTAACCTGGCATCATATTGCCACCCAAAAAAACTAATTTTCATTTGAATAAAACAGAGTAAAAGCAACAAAACAAAACTCACCTGGTCTTTCCTTCCGCTTATAGTCAGGTTGCTGATGGCCCAGGCAGCTTCTTTCTGGGTACCAAAGTCACCCTGTTGATGAATACAATGCAGATTTTAATTCCACCATTCCCAAACCATATAGCCATTAAAACTCAAATAACTAAAATAACCAATTCAGACAGCGAGGTAGGACCACTCACCTTGTCCAGCAGGTGAATGATCATGGGTACTAGCTTAGCATCAATGACAGCCTGCACCTGCTGCTGGTTGCCCGCTGTGATGTTTGACAGGAACCACACTGCCTCCTGCAGGACAGGAGGGACAGATACACAGCGTTACGGTCACCTTAGGGACTTGACATTCTGTTACTCATATTTGCCTGTTCATAGTCCGGATCAGAGACCAGCCGTCTGCTCAGAGAGCGAAGACTGGGTGGCATAGTAAGTGGGGTCGCTGTGGGTGGGGCGAGGACCAGAATGAGGCTTTAATCACTGGCCGGGTCACAGGGAAGGAAAGGTGGGGCCTCAGAGTTTGAGTGACCCGGCCTCAGATGCACTCCGATGTCAGCAGCGACCCGTGGGTCTGCAGCGCCCTCTGGCCCCCACCCAGTGGTATCACACGCATACGGCCACACTCGCACCATTAACTTTATAACCCTTCCCACATCGACTAAATCCTATTCTGTTCCTCGTCGTCGTCATCGTCGTCCTCTTCGTCGGGTTCCTCAGCGTGTTGGTGCCCCTAACGTAAGCCCTGACTGACCACCCCCACCACCATTTGATATGAAGCATTCACACAAGCGCCGCCACCTCATTTCATCACCTCCAGACGATGGCACATGCACACGGGGCAAAGCGAGGGATGGTTACCTTGTTGATCTTCTCCTTGGGGTGCGTGAGCAGGGAGGGGAAGTGGCTCAGGGCGTCACAGTTGAGCACCACCTGGGTCTGCTCGTCCGTGCCTGTCACGATGTTCCCCACGGCCCTCAGGGCGGCCGTCTGGGGGAAAAGCAGGGAGGAGGAATCATTGGGACAGGAGAAATACACCTCTGGGACTTCAGGGGCCGCAGGTTACTACCCCCATTAGTCAGCATTGCATGTTAGGCTTTTTGTCCAATGCCATTTCCTTAGAAAAGGCATTGGCCATTTCAAGGGTTTATCCTTCAAGATTCACATTTTTTACATCTTAAAAAATATATGCATCTGAAAAAAAGGTTTCACTCGTAACAAACTTGACTTCAGCTTTCTCCATACCTGAACTTTGACCTCTTGGTGGCTGAGGAGGGGCACCAGGTGAGGCACAATACCAGAGTCGATAACCATCTGGATCTGCTCGTTTCCTGCATCTGTCAGGTAGGACAGAGCCCACACTGTGTCCACCAGGATCTGAAGCAGGAAGGCAACGATACATAAGTGACTTCATGTTTAAGTGAACAATTAATTATAAAATAAACATGTAGATGCAATTTTCAGGACCTTAACGATTAAAAAAAAGAGATATGGGGGGGCGGATACTCACACTAACATCAGTGTGGTGGATCAGCACGCACAGAGCTGGGAGAATCTGAGGAGATGATAGAAACAAGACACATCAAGACAAATGAAAGAGCATTAAGTAACAGTATGCACTTGAACTTCCATTCATCTATCTATACAGCAATTCAATAATGGCCCAATAATTGGTTAACCCTATTCAGTAATCATACTAAACTGTTCATTGCCCAACAAATCCATGCGAAATCTGATTGTCATCTGATTATCCAATGGGGCAAAACACAAGTAAAAAAGGTGCTTGGCAGTCGGTGTCAATAGAGACAAAGGGCAGCTGATCACATTAACATTGAAAAGTTTTATATGACACAAGCCCCGAAAGCTTCTGAAGAAAAGCAGACTGTCCACAGAACCTGCCCTCGCAGTGCATTTATAAATGTTTTGTGCCAGTATATAAGTAGATTAGAAGTAGATTAAGAAAACGGAAATGTTCAATAACTTCCTTTCAAGCAAACACGCCTCACGATTGCTACAACAATGTTAAATACAAAACTGGTTACAAGTTAGAGATGGTAGATTCCCCAGCTCTGCTTATGCTTAAAGGAAAACATGTTAACGGATATATCTACCATTCCCTTCAGAGCCACTACTTGACAGAAAAGGTAATTTCGTTAGGAATGTTGGCATTAAGTAATGCGCTGGTCTTGTCCTTTAACTGCAGCCCCAGGATGTACTACAATAGTAAACTTATCTGCGTTATCCAAATCAGTTTTATTATTCTGTTGTTGCTGGTTAATATACACCACCCTCATCACTACTGCTTCGATTAGCTGATCAAAGTCCACACACACACACACACACACACAAACACACTCCCACATACATACCTCCTGGATGGTCTCCATGGGGGGCGGAGGGTCCTTGTGGCGGCAGAGGTTGACCATGACCCAGGTGACGTTGCGGAGGAAGGTGATGGGGATGGAGGGACTGATGAAGGAGAGCAGGGGCTTGACCACGCCCAGGCTGATCACATAGTCTCTGCACTGGGGGCCATCGCCTGTGGACACACAACATGCCTCAAGTTTATTGAAAGAAATAAAGGAAGTGCCAGCCTCTCTGCAATGGACCCTTTTCACAGGTTGTCAGGGGTAGGGTGAGGTAACATCCTGTTCCTGTCAATTTAATATAAGGGTGGTTTTATTCATGTGGGCAATGTGGGCTGGGCGATTTTTTCGATTTAATTGATTCATTTGCATTTTTACTTTTCTACGTTTTGTGAAATGGCTGAACTGCAAAATTAAATTTAAAAAAAGGTCTAGACTCTCTCTTACAATCACAATCACCACGCCCCCAGACGTACCATAAAGGCTTGTTTATGCTCAACGTCCGATACGTATACAAACAGAGCCATCTATCCGTACTCTGCATTCATTTCGTCTGTATTTGTGCATGTTTTCTGAAAGCTTACGGATACGGACGACACGGAGCAGTACCACCGGAAATCGTGGGGGCAGTGTAGCCAATAGCTCAAGCGAGACACGTTCATAGGACATCCGAAAGTATTGGAAATTATGTTCATCATCAATTTCTCTCATTGGTAATATTAGTGAAAAGAATTCTCCGTCCACATGTCACAATGTATTTAATGGCGTCACAGACCACCGCCGTCTACATCGCTGCCTCTGCTTTTGCCTCTTTCTTAAGATGTACATCATTACGACATCCTCCATCGTTAATTGTTGAACTGATTTGTTCACATAGGCCTACAATACTTGGTAATCTCATGTATTTTTATTGGGTTAATAAAGAAGATATGCATGTAAATGTTCAATGTACATTTACTTGACTAGTTGTGTCTATACTGGTGCACTGCCGTACCCGAAACAAATTGACCCATAATTAATGTTATGTACATTAGTTATGGCATTAATATACACCTGTGTTTTTCCTACTGTGAAAAGGGCCTATTTGAGAGAGATGCAAATCAACATGTGGCAAAATGAGGGTTGGGTGGGTGCAGGAAGTGTGAATGGCCTTCAAACAGGAGACATTATGTCATGGAATACATTTTGAAACGGTTTACAAAAGTACTTGCCGTGACAGTAAAACATCACTCAATTGTGGTTTGAGATCACTCACCTATGATGTTTCCCAGGGCCCAGACAGCCTGCTCGCACACATTCTGGTGAGTAGAGTTAAGCAGCCTCAGGAACAGAGGTACCGCATCTATGGGGAAATAAAACAGTGAACACAGGCTGCTGACGACTTGTCATCACGGCTCAATCACACCGTACAAAACCCTTGACTTTATCAAAACCGCTTCATGGAAGAGGAAATGAAACCTTCAAAACCTCATGGGGGAGAGGGGGGGGTGTGGTGTGTGTATGTGTATGTGTGTACTTACTGGACTGGACCACCGCCTGGGTCTGCTCAGAGGTCCCTGATGCTATGTTGGTCAGTGCCCAGGCTGCCTCAAACTGAAGAGAGGGGCTGGGGAGAGGAGAAAGGCATGAGCTAGACACCACCCCTGGGGGAGCAGTCGAATACAGCTTGCGAGGATGCCGATGAGTCATTTATGTTCTGCGGTTGCTTAAAAAGGTGAAAAATAGAACACATTTGCATAGCAGTGCAGCAGCCTGCAAAAAAGAAAAAATGTAGGCCAGGCTAAGCCCCCACATGCACACGAGAACAACTTTGAAGCAAAGATAAGCATCACGACTTGGAAAGGTAGCCTAGCCACGTTGCGGCGACCGGCCTCCAAGAAGACACTTGTTATAATAACCCAACACTTTGTCATGCATCCTTACTTGTCATCTCTGTCCAGACAGTGCACCAGAATGGGCAGGATGCCAGACTTGATGAGATCGTCTATGGGGGGATTACGGTCACTGGATAACAACTTCCTATAATGGAGACAAAAAGGGGAAATAACAATGTTATTTAAAAACATCCAGTATTTGTTCCTCAGCCCAATGATTACACATATTATACATGTCATGAGTAAGGGCAGAGGAGGTGGCAGCCAATTTAAAACAAAAAAATAATGCTCTTGAGAAAGATAAAGAGAGAGATCAAGAGATTCATGCATGTTCAGTAGTAGTAGTTCCAACTTTCGGACAGGAATAGTCTGATTATAAAGTCACCGGCCTTATGAATCAAAATCAAAACCATTCATCAACAAAAATAGCAATGTTGACGCCTGGAGGTGGCAACGCAGGGTGCCGTTTCTAGTAACCATATTTCATGTACAAGATAGCTTTTGACAGGTTTTTAAATTAGGGGTGATGGTGCAGAATTCCCTGGCTCACAAATCAACCGGCGAGGACATGCAGGAAATCAAATCACTCAACACTCCAAAAAGGTCAAACAAAATTTGCAGTAAGACACCTTGTCAATATTGTGTTGCCGAAGAGGAAATTGGGAAGATGTGGTGGCGGCTTAGCACGTACCTGGCAGCCTGCACAGCACTTAGCTGGACTCCCTGGTTATCACTGGTGGCATTCTGCAATGCAACATTCACTATGGTCAGAAGAGCACTCAGACATACAGAACAAATGACATGTGCCGGAGATGTACACATACATACAAAAGGGAACACAAACATCCCATAAATGTCTTTGTAAATCAATGCATTCAATAGTGAAGGATAGTAGACTGCTAAATGTATAACTGGTCATCCAAATAGGGTGAATGTAGAAAAGAAAACAACGTGCTGCCAACTTACTTGTACTATTGCTTCAAGAGAGGTGTTTTGCTGAAAGAGAGGAATGTTTGTTAGCAAGCATGCAGTCAATGTCACAAATGTACTTGGAGAACAAACACGCCACTTTATCTTAAATCAAGCTAAAGCAGACATGGGATACACATTTCCCCACATATGAGTGCACCAGCCAAAATTGGCAAACCGTCAGAACCCTTCTATGGGAAACTGCAGCAGAGGCAATGCTTGCAGACATCTGAGGGAGCTTGCACCCCAGTCTATTCCTTTATTGTTGAATTTTATTCAGTTTCTGCGTTTGTCTTTTCTCATTCTCTGGCATTAGTCTGTTTATCCCCGGCTCTTTTAATTACTCTCCATATGGTTGTCCACTGATCTTGCGCCTGGTTTATTGGTAGGGTGATCAAGATGCAGGGAACCCATTCTGGTGGCACCCTAGCTATGTGTTGTTCAGATGTTATTCACCCATCTAGAGCTAACCTAGTCTCTAAAGGAGTACTTTGTTTGGTAATCAGTTTGGGCTGTCTGGATTAAGTTGTCTTTCACATTGTGATCCAATCATCTAAAGTACCTTCTGACATTGATGACACCCCCGCAATGAAGAGCTTTCCTCTAAAAATAACAACTGGCAATGATTTCCAAGTGGTAGTTTTAACAACAAATTAGAGATAATGTCATATCGCACAACAGCACAGGAAAAACAATCTGAATACCACGCAAGGCTGATGTACTGTGTGGCAAACTCGGAGATATAAAGAAAGATCATTTGATTATTCTGCACAATAATGTTACGATATAAGGTCTAGTAATGTAAATGATCCTAAGAGAAGTTATTATCCTGTTCCAATCACACTAATATTTCAGACCCCTTATTGCAGAAATATTTAGGACCATTAGAAACACTTGTTTCACTGCGGAAACCCGAGTCCAAAATGAAGGACTTTACTTGGTAGCGTGAACCACAAATCAGGTGGTCAGCCCGGTTATCTGTGATACAGCAGCGGCTAACATGATACCACAATCATTTCCAGGCATTGGAATACCACACAAGGATAATCGGCGAAAAGGGGAAAAAAGGGTGTGAAGTTGACCAATACCGATCTGAAATCTCCGTCAGCGTCAGAGTCCTCGCAGATGTCCTCATGGGGAACATTTCTCCTCTTTAGAAGGTGCTCATCCCTTTTGTTCTGTCGGAGAGAAACAGACACAGAAGAAAAAGGTGAGACCATTTTGTTCAAGCATTTTAAGTCCCATAGCCAACAGGAAGTACCGTTTATCACAGCGACAATGTTGGGGTTGAGGTGGTTGCTCTTCACACACCGTGTGAACATGTAAACTTTCTTTACCTTGCGCAGCTCCACAACGACTTCAGTCCTCTGTCTTCTCATAGTCTGCAACACAAGATGCAATGGCAATATTGTCACGGCTTTTATTATTAACATTTAAAACAGCACACGAAAGACATTGAACTGCGTTGTAGTGGCACGTTGAAGACAAGAGTTGGGGGCGGTTTTACTCACACCAGACGACACCAAAAGTGTGCCACATTAAAAACACAACTTCACTTAATACGACATAAATATCCTCACTCACACACCTTCAAAAAAGGGATATAGTACATCAGATACAAAAAAACGGCCTTTAAATTTGACCATTAGCGGGGGGAATTGTAAAAAAAAGAAAAAAGGGACGTTATGTAAATCTGTACAGGCCGGTTTGATGCGCTAGCGCTAGCTTAAAACAGGCGCGATGGGCGCGCTGTGTCGCCGGCTCGCGGTGCTCACCGCCGGGTTGAAACAGGACGTTAGGGCCGGTGCTCAAAACGGTCACACGGCGGCCCTCAACGCCGGCACATTTTTACAGCCGTTTATATATGTACATGTTATAACTTAACCCGGAGTTTGGACCAAAATGTGTTGAGGTTGGGTTGGAGGGGGGGTTAGCTAACGTCGCTACGGGCGCAACTTCCATGCGAAAAAAAACTAACGCAAAGTAACTTCATCCGTCACCGTTTGTGCCGCTTTCGCCACGATATGCGGCCCTTTTTTTACCCCACCGGGGGGAAAGACATCCAGGGGTGCACGGCTAAGCTAGCTGGCCAGCGGGGCGGGCGGGCTGGGCTAGCCGGATTCCGCCATTGTTTTTGATGGTAAAGACGGGGGATGGGTGGATCTGCAACCACCAGCAGCACCACCAACCAAGCCCCAAACCAGCGAGCTTAACGGTAGCTAACGAGGAAGCTACCGTTAGCATAGCGAGCTAACGTCCACCGGAGCACGGGGCTCGGCGTACGCGTACCGTCCGATTACAAATCGGCCTCCCCGGATTATACAGTTATATTTAGTATACATTATACCTGAGTACATCTTTCCGGGGGGGTACATCGGAGCACGCAAAAGGCCGGACTAACTGGGTAAAAAACGTTAAACAGCGAGCTGCCGTGTCCCCCCAACGGGCCTGGCTAGCATCGAGCTAACAGGAAGCTAACTCCTCCAGCACCACCAGCCAGCTAGCTAGCTAGCCGCCGAGTCTCACGCAGCAGCAGCAGCAGGGCCACGTCGCATTTTTTGGGGTCAAAAAATAATAAAACCCGGGCGGGGGGGGTGGTCGTCGGCGTGTTAGGTCTCGACCCAACGACCACCCACCACCACCACCCCGACACGACGACCACGTCCCCGGCCGGCGAAGTTACACACATCGCTGGGGGGGAAAAACCCCGAGAAACGACGTCACGCAGCAGGCTGCCTCGAAAACGGCGCATACGACACGCCATCCAGGCCACTTTACCTCCAGATCGCGACCCTTGTTCTTGAAATTCTTCAACCGCTGGTTGTCCAGTTTCTCGTTGTCCGCCATGTCGGGAGTGCGTATGGGATCAATCGCTGTTCCTTTTTTCCCCTTTTTCCTTTTCCTTTTCTCCTTTCTGTGTTGGTGAGCGACCGAGTTTTCGCTAGCGCGCTAGCCCTTATCTGCTTCCCGTGTTCAGCCCTTTCGCTAGCGGAGTGTGTGTGTGTGTGTGTGTGTGTTTTTTTTCTCGCTCGCTCTCGCTCTAGGTCGCTCGCGCCGCGCGATGCACGCCGGGAATGCCGGTGGAAACGACGACGGGCCTCGCGCGTAACCAGAAGGTGGGGGGATTCCCTGCGCCGCTCATTGGCTGGTGCTCTTTCGCGGTGCGGTGGGCGCGGCGCCGCGTTTGCCGCGTCGTTGCCGCGTTTGTATTACGTTACGGCCGTGGAACGCGGTGTGTTTTTTAGGGACACACATGCTGCGGAAATGGCTTCTTTCTTCCTCTTCCGCGGGGCGGCCGCCGCGTCCAGGTGCGTCTGGGGAGCGGAGGGTTTGAGCTGCGACTTATTTGTTGTTTTGCTGGTTGTTTGTTTGTTTGTTTGTTTGTTTGTTTGTTTGTTTGTTTGTTGTCGTCAAGGACGAGTCAAAAGTTTTTCCCGTAATGTTTATTAATGTGATGGGAGCAAATGACAAAGACCAAAAATCATGTAATAATTATGTAATCTAAAACAGGAAAACATAATGTAATCTAAACAGGAAAATCTAAATAAATAAAATAAATCTCTCTCTCTCTCTCTCTCTCTCTCTCTCTCTCTCTCTCTCTCTCTCTCTCTCTCTCTCTCTCTCTCTCT
>JAOPJI010000047.1:727627-741441 GCA_027122695.1 Merluccius productus | reverse complement strand
GTGTGTGTGTGTGTGTGTGTGTGTGTGTGTGTGTGTGTGTGTGTGTGTGTGTGTGTGTGTGTGTGTGTATATATATAATGAATAGTCAGTCAAAAATACAATAAGTAAACAAAGATAGAAACATAGACAATAGAAACATAGGTTATTTCCTGTGTGTGTGTGATTGCACTTGGTGACAGGTAGTTGTTTGGGCGGGGGGGGGGTGTTATGGGTTCAGCAGCTTGTCCACGGGTCTGGGGAAAAAGCTGTTTCTCAGCTTGTTGGTGCGTACGTCTCTCGGGTTTGGGAGTGCGGAGCAGACGCTCCACTGAGCCGTTTTGACTATCTTTCCTGTCTGCCTCGGTGCAACTGCAGTATCATACTGTACATGTAAAGTATACAACTACTTTTTAGGCAGCTGACCCCACGTCAATTGTCTAAGTCTGAAAAACAGGTTTTTTTGTAACCCATAACCCAAATAGCTTACTCTCATATCACGTGTCTTATCTATCGCGTAGGGGTGTCACAATTCTCCAAAGCCAAGGTTCGATTTGACTTTCGATTTTAAGGTCACGATTCGATTATATATATATATAATTTGTATTTATTTCTTCAGAACTGACAGCTATGCCATTGTTAGACGACTGAGTCTTGATTGGGAAAGATCAACAGATAATTGGTTTTATACCCTGTTTAAAAATTTATTTACATTTCCAAATTGTTGTTCTTTAAAAAGATACATAAAAGGCTACATGGTATGTGTGATATAACCACCATGTTTCTTTAGGAATGTACCACACTAAGGCCATATGGTCAAATTCAAATCATTTATTTGAAATATCACAAAAATCGGGAACAACAAACAAAAAGAAAAGCCACTAGATGACCGCCCCACAAAAACAGCTTAAAAAAAAAGGTTTTGTAGTTTTATTTTTTTATCGTTGACCCTGCTTTGGATTTTGATGATCGAAATCAAAAGCTCAATTTTACAATCGTAATCGTGACACCCTTACTACCGCGTCATGAGGTGCAGAATGGAAAATGTCCTCACTTCCTACCTCAGGTGCGTAATACCATATAGCATCGCTGTTCGCTGATAAAGGTGTTGTCTGGCTTACGCGGCCGATTCTCTTACTGTAAGCTAACCAACACTACAAAACCAATGCCATGCCTGCACTGAAATCCAATGAATGTGTGGTTGTCATACTCCTTTTAAGGACTGATGGTGTTGAAACATGTTTAGCGTACTCCTTTTGAAATTTGTCCAAATATGTGGTGCTCATATTTTTTTCATATTATGCAAGCTTGTAGGTTAAATGGATTGAGAAATTAAGTTTGATCATCGCTAAGGAGACTACCTTCAATAGTCAGTCTCGGCATGGGGGGGGGGGAATTTATGCAATACCACTAATAGCCCCAGACACTTGGTTGCAAGTTTAGGCTGACAAATTGTTTAATTAAAACGACAGCAACATTTGTCTAGTTTTTGGCAAACCTACAACCCCGTTTGAAATCCTGTTTGACTGCGGGCGCCAATGTTCCAGCCGTGGAAAGAAGGCATGCGAGACGACCACAAAAGCACTGGCGTGCAAACACGGCCGGGGAGAGAGGGAGCGGCGAGGCCCATTGGACTAAGTTAGTAAATGTTTAATGGTAAATACAGTTTTGCAGAGATCGCTATCTGCCTTGAAATACCACAACATTGACTTCATCTCGCTCACTCGTGTCACTGAGTCGTGGATACCATTGTTGCCCTCCCTCCTTAGCTCTGTGCTTCTCTCGTTCCTCCCCCTGCCGCTTGCCTCATCCACTGCGGTGAGAGGAACCTGAACCCAGAAGCTCTCCTTCGCTGCCGCGGCGTTTGATTCCCCACCGTGTTGTTATCCGTGTCATGTGGTCCTCTCTCAGATTCTCCTGCGTCAGAGTCCCTGTTGCACACCGTCCTTGCGAGGGTGTTTCCCAATACAGATAACGGCAGTGCGTTTCAACACATGTATACAGTTTTACGCATACGTGCGTGTGCACGTGTCGGTGTGTGCGCGCGTGCGTGTGTGTGTCACTTTTTTTCCCTTTTTTTGGGGGTTTCAATACGTTTTGTGTTAGTTTCTCTGACCTTTGAACATGCCTTTTTAAAGCTCTAATAATGGTGCCGGTTGTGTCTCTACAGAACAAGTCTTGGCAGAAGTTAAAGACCATGGTTCATTACTCGCCTTTCGTCTTGTCCTTCAAGAAACGCTATCCGTGGGTGCAACTGGCCGGCCATGCAGGTGTGTTAGAAGTACACGCAACGCATGAACAAAATTCACATCCTGTAATGCTGCAACGTCTGCAAATTAGACGCTGGTTTCCTTGATTTTGAACGCATCTTTTTTTTTTTTTTTCCTATGTCACCAAGGTAACTTCCAGGCAGGGGAGTACGGGCGCCTGCTGAAGCGCTACTGTGAGTGCGAGCAGCATTGCCTCCAGAAGCTGATGGGGGATATACTGCAGCCCTACGTGCCCGGGTACCACGGTGTGGTCCAGCGGGACGAGCAGGACTACAATCTCATGGACGACCTGCTGGCTGACTTTAACTCTCCCTCCATCATGGACTGCAAGATGGGCAGCAGGTATGCGTCTGTTTGGTAGCGGGACGCGCGATTACCCAAGCTATCGGATCTGCTGATATCTGAACCTCGTCTTCCCGTCTCCCTTTTTAGGACTTACTTGGAGGAGGAGCTGAGTAAAGCCAGAGAGCGACCACGCCTGCGGAAGGATATGTACGACAAGATGGTGGCAGTGGACCCCGAGGCCCCTACGGAGCAGGAGAAGGTCCAACAGGGGGTGCTCAAGCCCAGATACATGCAGTGGAGAGAGACCCTCAGCTCCACGGCCACCCTGGGATTCCGTATCGAAGGCCTAAAGGTCAGAGGTCGGGCTATGCTGGCCCCGAGTCAAGCATCTTGGCTGTAGCATTTCTCAAGTAGAACAAACTGTGCCTGGCGTTTCCTACTTTAGTGTGTAAATATTTATCAGCTGTTTAATACAGGAAGAACCACTGACCACACTAAACTTGACAAGCATCTAAACCTTTTGTCTGCATAAACACCTGCGAAGGGCAGTTGACATTCCTCAAGATGAAGAAGATAGCTCGTTGGAGTATTTCTTCTCTGCTTGCCAGAAGAACAATGAGGGGTTTATCTTCTGACGAGATCTGTTCTGGTTGTGTTTCTAAACAGAAGGCAGATGGAACTTGCAACACCAACTTCAAGAAGACCAAGTGCAGGGGGCAAGTGAAGCAGGCCCTGGTAGACTTTGTGGACGGAAACATTCAGATCCTGGTATGTGTAATATGTTGAGCATTGTCAGTATTTGTTTAAAAAAGAAAAAAAAAAGGAGAGGCTGACACACAGCCTCCCCCTGTAGTTTCCTGGCCAGGAAACTACAGTAGTTACGTGTTGGTAGGTTAGTCACTAGGGTGATACCTGGACCTTTTGCTCCATTTAAAATAAACATGCGACTAGCGAGGGATGTTTTCTTTTTAAACCGTCTTTTGATTTCTTCTGTGCCCCCCTCATTGTTTGTCTTCCTCTCTGCTAACAGGAGCTCTACCTGCAGAGATTGGAGGAGCTTCGGTCTGTGCTGGAGAAGTCTGAGTTCTTCAGGACACATGAGGTGAAACATCTACAAACATGTACACGTAATATAATTGTGACACCTAAAGTGTTACTCACTTTGATCCTTTGGAATTGAAAGTATGCCAAAAGGAAACATAGTACAACATATCAAGATGAAGTGGTTCCTACCTGTTCCTACCTACCACACCCATTGTGGTTGTGCAATGTGTTCCTCACAAAAGTTAATGATTATGTAATTCCAAAGTATAGCTTGAAAGGTTAGGACGCATAACAAGCAAAAGAATCAGATCCAACACAAAACATACTCTTTACCGCCCCCCAAAATGTACACAAATGGCTATTTGTCAGTGGCACAGTTTCTATTTCTACATTGCTATAAATGTACTTTTAACAAAAAATATGTAGACACTATCAAAGCGAGTATGAATGACTATAATCTTTAAATCATGGCAGTTGCTTGTACATTCAATTACCATAGACACGCATCTCTCTGAGCACACCCATCTCCCCTGTTCTCCCTCCAGGTGGTGGGCAGCTCTCTGCTGTTTGTCCACGACGCTACGGGACAGGCCCGCGTGTGGATGATCGACTTCGGGAAGACTGTCCCCCTGCCCAGCCCTCTCACACTGGACCACAGGACCCCCTGGCAGGAGGGCAACCGAGAGGATGGCTACCTCTGGGGGCTGGATAACCTCATAGACATCTTCAATACAATACGGCCTCGCTCGCCCTGAGAGCGAGTCGAGAGGACTGTTATTATTATTATTATGGAGGGACCGTGACGAGGCCTCATGCTACTGGTGTCGACTGGTAGGCGGCGGACACCAAAGGCTTGGGAATTCTCACATTCCCGTGGAAATGAGGCCAGAGTTGGGACATTAATAGCGAGGCCGGGTTCATAGAGATGGATGCCTGTCGGTTTGGAGATCACTTTCTTTTGTATACAAACACCACAGTGCAAACGTGATGGGTGGCATCTGTTTTGTACTCAAACTGGTCAGCGGTGGGGCGTGGCCCCCTGCTGTGGCGCCCACCACCAGCGATACACGTGCTTGTTACTGGAGCCGGGAGGGAGGGGTGTGACCGCATGTGGTTTTGTGAGGCGCCAACCTTAACCGAGGGGAGAATGAGCATGAATGAAAGGCGTTTCGTCTTCCAGTCAATATTGACATGCTGAACTGAACTCCTAGCCTAAGATTTTGTGCAAACTTTTGATTTGACTTTTCTTCCTCGGTGACCTCTGTTGGTCAGAAATGTGTATGACATGTTCAGAAAAATGTACTTCATCAAGTTTTTTTTTGACAGTGGCCTTCGTGGAGCATCAGAAGATGGAGCTTTGTTTTTGTCATGGGCCACTTCTGTCTTTTTTAAATTTTATTTTATGTATAAGCGACACTAAAACACTGGTAAACTATCACTTATGTAACCCAGTGCATAATATCTCTGTAAATACACCATTATTTAAGTATTTGCCTTTATATTGTCTTAACTGTTTGTACCTAATCATTTTGAGCATTTAGACCATTCCAATAATTCCATGTGTTTTTCCCCAGGTAGTAAAATCCAAGTACAAAACAAGTATTTACTTCCAAAGCTAACCATACTATGAGTGAAAACTAAGTGTTTAACTGTTGGTTTTTTTTCGGCTAATGCAAAGATAATATCTGGACTGCTTTTTAAATATAATTAGTGGTGTGGTGTACAGCTTTATCATTCTGGAGTAAATTGCACTATGGATATATACAAAGCCATTGAACAAAACAAGCGCTGACGTTGCTGTATTGTAATGCATTATTACAAATACATTAATCAGCTGATCGGGGGATATGTTTGGTGCAATTTCTCAGTTGGGTTTAATTAAGATTGGATTTACTAAGAACTGATGAGAATGAAGTGGAGTAGAGCGGTAAACTGGAACAATCCCACTCAACTGTTAAGTGGCTTCAGTGGGCATTTTGCCTGAAATTCTAACTGGAAAATGCATTGTGTGTGTAGTGTCTTTACCATTGTGCAAAATATAACAAATAGTCAATACAATGCTCGGATATGCAAAGTTTTTTTTTACTCGTATTGTCGATTGAACAGAAAGTTGATGGTTTACATAGATGGCACAAATGTGGCCATATCATCTTATAATAATGACATCAACGTTCATGGCTCTATTTGGACTCTTAAAGGGGCACAATAGTCCATGATGGGAATTTGTCCTGGAGACATTCCCGTCCCGAGTCTTCCTAAAGACTACGAACCTCGACGGTGTCTGGAAGCACGATGGGTATAGATCTGCTTTGTAAAGATACGTAAAACTTGGCACAAAATGCAAAGGGCTCTATTTGACATAATGGAAGAACTGGCGCTCAATATTGGGGTTATCATATTTCTCTTTGGAAACTCCCCACCAGGCACACTGGAGAATGGGAGCATTGAGTGTTTACAAAGTATTATCTTTCCTATCCACTTGCGCTTTCTTTTTGTGATTTGTGACTTACAAACTAACAAGTTTTCAAACAGTGTTGAGTGAGAACTGGACTGGTTTAGGGTGGTGATTCTTAACTTTGTGTAACCATTACCCGTGTGCTGTATTTTTTTAAGGCAGTGCATTTTAAAGGGACAAAATATACATAATTGTGAATTGATGAGGTATCTGCTTTGTATAGACTGCAATAAACTGGAACTAAAAGATGTCTCATCCTCATTTATTGTTTATTTCATTTTTGAACACATTTCCATGTAGTCAGAGATAAAAACCTTTTAGAAAAGTGAATAGTTTTGGTATTATCTGTTTTAAGAGTTGACCCGTTGTCAGTGCAAATGGCTTCACAGGGAAGGGATTCGTCATCATTTAACATAAAGGCACAAATATCCCATTTCGTTTGGGCAACAGAGTAGCAGAGACTGCGTCTGCTCACGGTGTCTGTGTCTGTGTGTGGAGCAGCACCACCTGTCCAGCTAGCCCGGCCTCCACTCCGCCTTCAGGTAGAACATACAGGGTCCCGTCGCTCCTCCTCTTGGGGTCCATTTCCTTCAGCTGGCCATTGCTCTGAGCCACAGTGTCTAAACGCCACAGCTGGTAGCGTAGGCTCTTGCCCTGTTTAGCCAGGATGTAAACTTCTCTGGCTCCTGTGTACGGGTGTGGGGAACCAGAGTCCACAGCCAAGTGGAGCCAGGGTATGGTGGGGTCAGGCTGGGTGTGTTCTTTGCACAGGCTGTCTACGCCAAGGAGAACACCTAGAGGAGAGGCAGACGCTATATGTTGGGCAGAAACTACAGAGATGGCAAACTTAACCATTTGTAAACCAATAGCAAATCATAACCATTTGCAACTCTGAGAATTCAGAAATGTATACCTGAACAATGTACGATAATGCACAGTATAAACCTTTTTTGGTAACACTATTTGAATGGGTGTGCATAAGACTGACATGATGCTGTCATAATCGTGTCGTGACACCTGTCATGACACGATTATGAATGCTTATGACAGTCGTCATTAAGTGTCATTCTGTAATTTAGTCACTTTTAATCCCAAGTTGACATGGTTTGAGATGTCTTTGTTATGACAACTTGACAGACCAAAACATAACCTGCCAAGTTGTCACACCCATTCAAATAAAGTGTTACCCCTTTTTTAATAAAGTCTTTGCTTGGATTTGAACTCACAATCTATCAGTGTAGGCTAGGCATTGACCCTACCAGGTACACCACACAAGTAACGTGATTGACTAAAAGTCTTCCTTGTGTTATCCTGACTTACCTGAGGCCACTGCCCAGTGTGCCCTGTGGCCACCATGTTGGCATGGCTCATGGTTGAAATCTTCATCGTATCTGTACACAAGGTCAAGGAATTCCCCCCCGTCTACTCACAGCTAAAATACATTTGAGGGCAACAACATGTAAACTATTAAGTCATTGAGTAAACACTTTGGTTTTATCCATAGTGGCTTACAATGAATTTAGATACAGGTCATTAAGGAGCAGGTGGGGGTTAGGCATCTTGCTCAAGGATGATCACCCAGGAGGTAGTCTGCGGACATTGTGAGATCGAACCCAAAACCTTTTCGGCTAGACGTCGGTCACCCTAGCCACTGCGCTATCCGGCCCGACTATAATACCTTGAGGAAGGGACAATCATTGTATGTGTACGTGTATAAAAGATACGGGATGAGAATAGGCTTTCCGTCACACATATGTGAAATGATTGTTGAGGCATTGTCTCCACTCATACCCCCCGTCAAGAGGTCGGCCTTACAGGAACACACCTCCTCTGCCAGGAGGGCCATGTCTCGGGCTGGAAAATAAAATCATGAGTAAATCCCAGTGACGCTATCGCTATGCATCATCCAGTGGTAGATTACTGTGTGAGTGGTGAAAAGGGGTGGGAGGGGTATAAAAGGGCCCTGATGGGACCATACCTGAAAACATTTCTCCCTGTGCAGTGTACCCTCTTTTCAACGCCGTCTCCACAATAGTCTCCATGTCGACGACGAGCGGGGCTTGGCGCAGGTGAGCCGCCATCCACAAAGCCACCAGACCGCACCTAAGAACCACAAACAAAACGTTGGCTCGCTGAGGGAAGGGGGTTATCACAAAACAAAAAGACCAAAACAGAGAGAGTGAGAGAGAGAGAGAGAGAGAGAGAGAGTAGCGTCCCTCATCATGCAGAGCACTGGGCTGATATGTGTTGGAGAAAACAATAAAAGGCGTTCACTTACTGTGGACCATCTTGTATGAGGGACGGCACGTATTTGTTAAACAATATCCACCGGAGGTCTTTCCTAAAACTGGACCAGGGAAACACAATGATGTGAACAGGTGTCTAGAGATCTACACCTATATCTAGATCTAGATATATTTGTATTCATCATGTCATTGTATTCATCATCATATCATGTTTTGGACCATGTGAACCTCTGGATGTCCACCTGCTGCTCACCTGCTCTCCCTCTGACTCAGCAGCAGACGGGCTTCAGCATGGTCCCCCTCCACGGGCTGCCTGCCTTCTGCTATGGCCTGATACAGCTTCTTCTTGGTGGGCTGCAAGTCTTTGGGAGGTGGGGGTGGTGGAGGTGGGGGTGGTGGTCCTGGTGGTGGGGGTCCTGGTGGTGGCACCTCCATCGACGTTAATTGTAATTCCCTGGGGCTCGACAGAAATGACTACACATCTCTATGTTGCTGTACTATTCAGATGAGCCAGTAACTATACAGTTGAGTTTCCTCTGCCCCTGGAGGCTGTGGAGCTAGCTAAAACGGCTAAACCCGTTTTAGCTAAACTACCAACCAGGAGTTTTATAAGTGTTAAACCCGCAGCTTTATTCCACTGTCTGTCTGTTATGTCACATCCCAAATGCAATTTAGCCCCCCCTGTCACCACCATTGTACATAATTAGTACAGTAGTGAGCCATTCCGTGCTAAATAAACCAATGCTGTTGTTGCAACCATATTTGGCAGCTTCCTTCTCAACCAATGAAACCCTGGAACGTACCAAGTGTAGTCTCGTTTCTGTCTGTACGTATGCACGCGAGATTTAAGAGCGAGAGCTTCGGTCGAGCGTGTCGTTTCATTCATCGTAACCTGCGTTGGGTTTCTTTTTTTTGAGCGCGGTTTGTCTCAAACACGTAAGTATTGTGCGTTTCTTTTTTAAGTTAAGTTGCCCACAACGTCCTTCGAGGACTTATCTGTACATGGTTTGGTGTGTGTTTTTGAAACAATCCTATCTACAGCCGGTACAAAATACAAGCGAGCAAGCGAAGCTAACTGTAGTAGCCTGATGGTAGCTAACATGCTAACACCAGACCACTAGCTTTAAGCTATGTACTGCTATGGTTAGCAGGACTAGGAAACCATCTCTAATTTGTATCTGGTCCATTAAAAGCATTTTTTTTTGTTTTAGGAGGAGACTATGGCTGCACCGGACGTACGACTCAACCATACCATCTACATCAACAACTTGAATGAGAAGATCAAGAAAGATGGTATGTTCCTGTGATGCATCCGGTATGCCCATGTTGCACGAATAAAAGCTAATGCTGTTTTCTTTCTTTTTCTTTTTTACAGAGTTGAAAAAGTCCCTGTACGCCATCTTCTCGCAATTTGGACAGATCTTGGACATTTTGGTGGCTCGGAACCTGAAGATGAAGGGCCAGGCCTTCGTAATATTCAAAGAAGTGAACAGCGCCTCCAATGCTCTGCGGTCGATGCAGGGATTTCCTTTCTACGACAAGCCCATGGTATGTGCATCAAATACCAGTGCACTTTTTGGAGATGCACAACATGATTGTGATTATATGTGGTTATATATTAACGTATTATTTACTCATGCTCTGTGTGATTTTGATTTCCCCCCCTTCCCTTTAGCGCATCCAATATGCCAAACTAGACTCCGACATCATAGCTAAAATGAAGGGGACCTTCGTGGAGCGAGACCGCAAGAAGGAGAAGAGAAAGGTCAAGGGGGCGGACGGAGCCGGAGCCAAGAAGGGTGTACCAGGAGTCGCCGTGCCCATGGGCCCCGGGGTCGCTGCAGCTATGCCGGTTAGCAAACATAGGACAAACAAATGTCTTCTGTACCCAAAGTGACAAATCATCATGCAAATATTTTCAGTCCCTGCAGTGCCTTTTTTATTCTGTAACCTAAAGCAACAATGATATTCCCATTGTTTAGGGAATGCCACCTATGACCCAAGCACCCCGCATGATGCCAATGCCCGGCCAGCCGTACATGCCTCCCCCGGGGATGATGCCTCCACCTGGGATGGGACCTGGCCAGATGCCCCCTGGTGCCATGCCTCCTGGCCAGATGATGCCTGGACAGATGGTTGGCCAAATGCCACAGCAGGTAGTGTCTAATGCCTACACTGTGTGTGTGCGTGTGTGTTTGTTTGTGGGTTCAGATCACTTACTGCTCTTTATCATTACAGATTGCAGAGAACCCTCCCAACCACATTCTGTTCCTCACCAACCTGCCAGAGGAGACGAACGAACTCATGCTTTCCATGCTCTTCAACCAGTCAGTATCCCGTGCCGCTACACTGTGTGTCTTTGTGCGTAGTACTCTTTGCTTTCTCTGGCGGCATGTTAATCTCACCTGTGTTGCCGCTCCCTTACAGGTTCCCTGGGTTCAAGGAGGTGCGTCTGGTACCTGGGCGCCACGACATCGCCTTTGTGGAGTTTGATAATGAAGTGCAGGCGGGCGCTGCTCGAGATGCACTCCAAGGCTTCAAGATCACACAGACGAACGCCATGAAGATCTCGTTTGCCAAGAAATAATCTGCCATCACATAGACACTCGCCCAAGGTGGCGGCCCAGTTGTGTTGAGTTTGTTTTTTTGCCCGTTAGTATAGTGGTTGGGTTAAACTCCAGGTAACACTTCCACAGAAGTCTTGGATATTAAGCGTAAGTATACATCCTTTGCATCAAGTTGCCATGAGATTGCTGTAGACTTATTGCTTAATAAAGTTTTCATAATGTCATCAGAGGTAAAACGTTAAATTTGAGTTTGCCCAAAACAACAACTTGGGCTTTTGTTTCCTTCTATAGGCAGGCAACTTGATGTGACATTCCTTTTTAACATGTTTGTCATAAAGCATTGCACCCAGAGTCTGGTTTACCAGACATTGAACCTGGAGCTTTTGTTTTTAAATAAACTTTGTATCTGAAATTGACGTTTCTTTTCTTGTGTAATGTATAAAAAAAGAATTTAAAAAGCATTATTTATTAATAGTTGTACTTCTCCAGCAGATGGCGCTAAAGACCCTTAATTTTAAATCCTCGAGTCGATTTACTACCACATAATGGTATATGAATTGTAATCCATAATAAACAATGGATTGTAAATTGATTCACTACCAAACCGAACTGCAATGTGTTTTTCACTGTCACAATTGACACCAAAGATGCATCCAGACTGCAGTCTGCCTAAACAGATTTCACGCTTTGAGTGCCTCATTCAACTGTTCCAGATCAAAAACATTTCAATCAGTTGCACAGTAGCAGTGTGTAAGCATTTCTTTAATATACATCTTGTGGCCAAACTGCTATTCAAGTCTCCACTTTCACCTAAAGTTTGTAGGCTTCAGATGTTAATGCTACTTTTGTTCTTTATAACTTGCTCTCTTTAATTGACTGAATCCTATTTGGGCCTTGGGAATTTAGTATGTTTGTAAACCCTTGGTATTGACATGCAGAATTCAAAATACATACCCAGAAATAAAACAAATTTGCCAATGCACATTAGGGTCCCTTGAACTTTTAAATAATTTCCATATTTGTCTTAAGGTCATTTTGATGGCATGCACAAGTCATTCTTCCCTTTTCCAAGCCTTTCCACACACATTTGCCTTGAGAAAGCTCTGACCTTAGCCACCAGGGTGCCGTTTGTGTGTGTGTGTGTGTGTGTGCGCGTGCGTGAACATACCATGTTGTTGGCAGCCTGCCTAGCTTTTCCCTATTCGCCAAAACACACCAAACTCTGTTACACAACTCAAAATGTGTGTGGGCCGATGTCCTCTCATTGCACGACTCGAGAGACCAACAGCGTCGGTAGTCTGTAATAGTTGCTGGTCAATTTGGCTCCAGATTTGTTGAATTCCAGCGGCATAGGCCTCCATATGCCATCCAACCAATTGGCTGGGTATGCTTCATTGCATGCAGTTGTCATATTCATATCGATTGAATGTATCATTTGAAATCAATTGCATGGCCTATGGACATATGACTATATTCTTCAAACCATAAAATAATGCAACTTCTGAGACTCATTTAACAAGCTTGATAAAAGCTCTAATACCTTTGATGGCTTTACATGTTTTTAATAAGTTGTGTTCACCGGGTCAGTGGTGTATTGAAAGGGGGTTCTTGGGAAAAGGGAAGCGTAG
Organism: Merluccius productus; assembly: GCA_027122695.1. NCBI lineage: Eukaryota > Metazoa > Chordata > Actinopteri > Gadiformes > Merlucciidae > Merluccius > Merluccius productus. The sequence goes on along the minus strand of JAOPJI010000047.1, from coordinate 728,970 downwards.
GAGGGAGAAAGTGGTGCTATTCTGTGTAAATACAAATGCCATGAAACAGGTGCGTCCTGCACCGTATACACACCCTTCTCCACACTTGCACTTATTGAACAAGTGTAGCATTTCAATTAAACATGTTTAGACGGTGCCCCGGACCTACCAGACGCTCGTCAATCAAACACTTTATATTACGGAGGGCCTGTTTGACCCGACCATCTCTTCCGGGGACGCCGCCGTGAGCCCAAAAGCCAAAAACGTATGTCTATCTTTTAGTTGTCTCTTTACACAGAGGTTGGTTAGGATTCAGCTCAGGCCCCGGGTCATTGCTGCTGCTGTATGTAAATCAGTGTCTGGCTCTGAGAGGCCTCTGTTCTGTCCCGGGTCAGGGCAGGGTACTAGGCCACAGAGACACCACTGGTTGCCAGGGAGTCCTTAAGGAACACAGCCACAGACTTAGGATATAGGAAAGGAAGAACATGGAGTGGAAGAAAAGTTAGCATGAATCCATGAATTGATTCACGCCAATGAAGAAGATTCATTGTTTGTGGTCTCTGAGTCAAACACAGGAGCCATGGAAGTAACATGGAAACTATGCCGGGACAGGCGCCAATATGCAAAATGATGTATCCCACTCTTTTCTTTTATCTCGCTCGATCCGACGTTCGTCGTGTGTGTTGTTGAGCGAAAACCAGGACCATACGCCCATCAGCTTTTTGGATTGTCCCCTCAACAACTGCCATTGGCAAAACCATTTCAGCGCTTCAGTATATTCATAGTTTTAATAATTAGCTTTGTTAGGCCAACCTTCCTGTCAAAGGGCAATTTGTCTCTTAATTAGTTTGAATACACTGCAGGCCCAAATACACTTTAAATCAGCGTGTTCAATCGGTGTGGCAGACTTTTCATCATGTTTGGAGACACACACACACACACACACACACACACGCAGGCAGGCAGACAGACAGACAGACAGACAGACAGACAGACAGACATACGCGTGCGCGCACACACACGCGCACACACACACACACACACACACATTTAGCTCTCCCATTTCGATATCGTTTAGGTGAACAGCATTGCATAAAAAAGGCTGAGGCCCCCACTCTCCCTCTATGTGTCAGAATGATGACCCATGAATGAAGACAGAGGGCAACACCGCGCGCGCGTCCGCGTCAATTGGAAAACCGCGCACCCTGACGGGAGCGCGCACCGAACCAAACCAAGCGCGCGCATGGGAGCGAAAAAGACGGATATTCCCCCGCCTCGGGACACACCCTCCTGTGTGTGTGTGTGTGTGTGTGTGTGTGTGTGTGTGTGTGTGTGTGTGTGTGTGTGTGTGTGTGTGTGTGTGT